>JAOVYX010017532.1:0-51603 GCA_035668315.1 Drosera spatulata
CTCCACAACCCGGTCCCATCCGGTCTAATCACATAAACCGAATAAAACCCCTCGTCCGGTTGACCCCGGTTGGACGAGAACGCTATCAGGTCCCCCGCGGGCGACCAGCTCGGCATCGTGTCGATCCAGGGACCGTCGGTCAATTGACGGATATAACCATCGCGATCGAATTCCCCGTGATTCGAGTCCATTATGAATAGGTTTTTGTGCCCGGTTCGACCGGACCGGAACACGATGGACTTCCCGTCCGGTGAGGCCGATGGGAACGCGTTGTTCCCCGTCCCCTCCCTCGTCAGCACAGTCACCTTCACCTCGACTTCATCGCCGTCGCTGGTGGTGTCGAGGGTGTTTGGATCGAATTGGACGCGGGCGATCTGGACGGAGGAGCTGACGTCGGAGAAGATGGGGCCGAGTGAAGTGAAGATGACGCCATCGTGAGCATTGGACCAGGTGGTGTGGAAAGCGGTGCGGCCTTTGATGAGAGTCCCTTTTTCCGAGCCGTCTGATTTCATTAGAAAGAGCCCGCCGGATGTCATCGAGTGGGAATTGAAGACGATGAGGGAGCCGTCGGGGGAGACGGAGGGGAATGACCCGTGGATGCGGAGAAGATCGAGGCCCTGAACCGGGGATCGGACCGGGTTCAGAAGGGGGATACGGGCGGTCGGGGATCCGCCGCGGAAGCGGTGGTAGCCGAGGCGGGTGAAGCTCGGGGAGACGAAGGGGTTGTAGTGGTGGAGATCAGAATTCAGTGGCTTCGTCACCGGAGTGAAACGACCTGATTCGAGGTCGAATATCTCTACGTGTCTGTGATCGTTGCTCTTTCTCCGTGTGGCCACCGCGATTCGTCTCCCGTCGTGGAACGCCGCCGGGGTGAACGCGTGCAGTCCCGGTGGCGTCACACGAACTGGTGGCGATGACGAAATGTTGTGATCTGTGACCCTTAGATCAACTTGATAGATGCTCCACCAACCACCGGTGGAAGAACACGGTGCCGTCGCCGGACCAGGTGGGCCAGCCGCCCCGGTCGGCGACGACAGTGCGGGTGGTTTCGGGGTCTGAGGTTCTCAACACAACGATTTGGGTGTTGAGTTCATGGAATTCGCCGCCCCATCGGCGGGACCCGTAGGAGGCGACGGCGATCAGATGGCCGGACTTTGAAACCGACGAACTGAAGTCCGCCACCCCAGGCGGGGTAAGCCGAGTGATCTTCTCCGTTTCTTCTCCGTCGTCTCGATCAACTATTTTGGTGGAGTAAAGGGCAGACCAGCTCTTGAAAGGTGATTCAGGTTCCTCATGTGCGGAGATGAAGAAGAGGCGATTGTCCCTGAGAATGGGCGGTCGTGGAAGAGGCTGCCGGGGGCGGACGGGAGCGGTTTCGTGGGCGAACCGGGGCGGGAAAGGTATATTTGAGGGCACCCGGTTCGCTCAGAGACGAAGACGACCGTGTCTTCCTTGTCGACGAACTGGGCGTTGTAGTTGATGGAGACGGAGTGGGTGACGCGGGTTTCGACTGTGGGGTTGGTGAGGTCGAGGGAGAAGATGTCGAAGCCATAGAGGAGGCGGCCGACCGTGGAGAAGATGATCGTGCCTTTTGGGTCCATCGCCGGCGGTGGAATTCCGGTGAGTTGTGTTGAGTTGATGTTGGTGGATTGAGATTGTGTTTGAGCAAAGCTGCATGGAGGAATACGGATGAGTTATGGGTTTTATATGCAGACCTCAGGGATTAGGCTGACGTGGAAAGTTGGTGACTCGAGCCGTAGGATGACATAGGAAAATTTTAATTATGAAATGTTTTCCTACCATGTTAGCTACAACGTTATCTATACAGGATTAGAGTTTCATTGATGCGTTGAATGTTCTTGTTTGCATAAGGCATATCTACTAGGACTTTAGTCGTTGAAATTGATCGAATTGATTCGCATGCGACAATAGTTAACCGTGCTTAATTGCTCCTCGTGAGTGCCTGTACTAGTCGAGTTGGTAGTCATTTTTTCACCCAATCAAGTGTGATCCAAGGAAAATATAGGAAAAAGGGTTTCAAGCAATTACATGAAAAAAAAATTGTCATTGACATTTTTATCATCACTGCTTGTGCATCGTTTGATTGTCAGCTCTTTGGCACCAAAGTGGATATTTGAACGGTATTAGTTTGTTTTTTTTTTTTTTTTGGTTCTATTTAAATTTATAATTGTACGATGAAACGATTTACTGGTCGTGATTAAGACAATGTTGTTGGTCGTGATAAGGTCTTGTGGTGTGGACAAGGAGATGATGAGAATCTTCCTGCCGTGCTTATCAAGCAGTGATACTACCGGTAGTGAACAATAGAGGTTTTCAATTTCGACTTTGTTTCTTCAAGAAAGAATCAATCAGAACTCCAAGTAATGGACTAAAGCATCATCCACTGCTCCTTGGCTAGCAAGGATGCTCACACTGATAAACGCAACAGCAAAACCCTTGGCTAGCAAGGGTTTTGCTGTTGAGTTGCGAGATTCTGATGGTCTGTTCGCCTTATATCACACGAAGGCAACCTCCGATGACTAAAAGGCTTGAGAAGGCAAATTCCTTCCTGTGGTTTCTGTTGTTCCATTCTGGAACTGTTGAGTGATGGTAATTTCTTCAAAGATATGCTGGTTGCATGAATGCATGTCGTATACTACCACAGCCATGCCAGTGTTGTAACAAGCACCAAGCACATTGAGATTGCTGAATCTTGTGAGTCATGGAGATGTTAATTATCTTTCTCAGCACCGCTCTGTTATTCTCAACAACTGAAATCAATACTCTAATCTTTATATACTCTTTTCTAAGCAGCATAATAGACGAACAGTAACAATTGGCTCATTAACCTGCCGAGCTTCCCAGGTTCCGTGAATAACAATCTAGACTATGAGAACAGATATCTAGTCTTTGAGTTCCAACGCTCGCTCCTAATCTGTTTTTTTCTGCAGACTATGCACATCTGATCTGTGAAATAATACAACGGTTATCAGCTTGCAATGGAGCTATGAGATTTTAGAATACATCAGAACTCACCTAACAAATGCATGAGGGAATAACCTTGAGAACACTGATGCTTTTCCTTTCATGATAAGCACGTAGATGCCGTAGCAAGGAATGTGAAACAAAGTCAATCCCAGGTACCTGATTAAAAAGTGAAAGTCCCGGTCAGACGACATATATTGAGGAAACAGCTAGTTTGATGATGAGATCATGGGTTCGACATATTACCATAGTGGTGCCCATGGATTCGCGAGATCAAGGAACGGATATGGCCACCTGCAATGAAGGAATTCCTGATCAGTTAATCATAGCCATTCAACCTGATTCTTATTTTGATCAGTTACATCAGGTGTTTTCAGGATGTAGTTCGCTTTCACAACTTACATTAAACTTGGACATATTTCCTGAAGCACAAAAGATACGTTTTTATCTTCTCATTTCCTTTCCGATGCAAAGCGTCATAGTCAGACAAGAAATCATCATCAGTTGATACAATTCTGGTGTTCTTACCAAGTGAGTCCACGAGCATGGAGGATCCACTGAGTTATGACGTAGATCGCACCCCAGAGAAAGAAATGTATGAGCCCAAACCACCCGAAAGGCTGAAAGAAATTCAACACATCCAAATCAACTAATGAATCTGCAATCTGAAGCAAAACTAATGCAGTTCCGCCGCTGTATTACTCACAAGTCTATTTAGAGCGGAATCACCAAGCAGGAACACAGCGTTCAGGGAATGGATGCTTATCATCAACTGCGAAAATGGAAACACAGTCATGTTTGAAGGTTGATTACTTCTATGCACAATTTTACATGAGAAATGAAATTCGAAGGTTGATCCATATATGTTCAGTCATGTTTCTTGTTTAATTTTTTGTCATTTGGCTGACTACATATAGTTAAGCTTGCTAGCTTAAACACCTCATATCCTCCTCTGATGCAAATGATGTATAGAGCAACTATGCCGCCAAGATGTTTACTAAAATCAAAAACAGTAAACTCACCAGATTGAGCTCAAATGTAACCCCTGCCAACATGGGTACTAATACACACCAGAAGACTACGTCAGTCATCAAAACCGCGCCCGCACAGGTCTAAAAATAAACAAAAAATCGAACCAAGAAATCAGCGGTTTCAGAGTGCCTGACAAGTTGCTACTACTATTTTTTGCATCATATCTTGGTCATCAAAATCAAATGCTTGTTCATTTTGATGAACGCTTTCTCGCTGTTTGCCTCAAGTTACTAACCTTGTACACTACTTCAGAAGGTTCATATTTAAGTTCTCAGAAACTTAATAACAAAATCATAGCCAAACTTACCAAATACATGACATGCATGATATTTCCCAAGTATCCAGCCTTGTCATTGGCTTCATCATGGTAGCCATGCTTATGCAAACCATTGATGACTTCTTTGTCCTTCAGAAGTTCCTCTTTCTCTCCTACATTGACAGGACCTTTCATGTACATCATACAACCTTGTGCAGATACGACGGTACCAATCTAAACGAAAAGACGGAAAATTGTCCATTAGATGCTTCAATATACGGTGTGTCATCATTCACTCCAAATTTATATTTTTCGTGTGCTAGATCGTATTATTCCCAATTCAAGTACTTTGATTTGGGATCTGAAGTTTTTATTCGGGTTTCACAGCCACAAGATAGAAGCATTCCTATATGGAATCACTTATTGTGACAAAGATCAAACAACATATGTCAAATTTACATTCGAACAAATTCTCCTGGTCTTGAACTATATACCAAGGTAATAACTTTGACTTTTTCATTAACGGAATGCATCAAGCATGAAGCAGAGATCTGGGCATACCGCAAAGTAGACAATTAGCAATGTAAAAGTCCAACTGCACAGTTCAAAATTGAATCATCCGTTAGTTTATATAGAACATCAGTATCACTTCTTCATTCGTGAATGCAATAATATCCTAAGCTTTTCTCTTTTCGTTGTTTCGGGTTTATAAAGAGCTCCTTTAGGCGTTTACTGAACGTAGTTCAGGACCTAATTACAAAGGGGACGCGTTACACAGACAATGCCTACTGGCTTTTTCCAGAAAATTTGAGCATTGAATATGACAAATGCTTCTCAATTTTTTGAGGTCCAACAGTACTTTTGAGCCAAAACATGCCTCAGATGCTACATTGAGGTCCCTTCAAGTTATACTCCAAATTACTGAACATAGTTGCCATTAATTTCCACATCTCAACCCTCAGAAACCCAAAAATCTCACTAGGTTATGCCCCAGACTGAAAGAACATTTCTTGGTTTAGCTAAGCAATTCTAGATGTTACGGAGACGGTCGAGGTATCCCGGCCAAGGGGGAGGCAACGCGTGAGCATAAGGGAAATGTAAGCCTAACATGTCGCACGAAGATTATACCCCTTCATGAGCCCAAAACAGATACTTTCCCAATCACAGAATAAACGACAACAAGTCACATCTTGAATTGATCCTAAAACACTCGGAATTGAGCAGGGTTTAACGGCACAAACAAGAAACTTACATGGTGTAGAAGTAAAAGGACCAGAACCCAGCAAAAAGGACCATCTGATACAGAATCCAACCCATGATGGACATGGCAAAGACCCTATAAACCAAAACCCAAACAGGGTTCAAGTTGCTCCAACAAGGAACCCACAGATCACTCCTCCTCAACTGATCATCACCATCACGACCACCACCTCGCTTGTTCCGCATCCTCTTCGCAGCGACCGCAGCAGCATAAGTTGATGGGATCAGAATGATCAGAGCACAAACCCCAACTTGCCATTTCAACCAGTACTCAATTCCCTGTAATGTTTCTTTGGTTTCTTCACCCATCAGAGTTTCAAGTTCATGGGCAGCTCAAAAATGATGTGTTATGATAAAAAAATTTGAGGTATTGACAAAAGGGAAGATAGGAGGATATGGGAAGCTAATGATGATGCGAGTGATTGGGGTACATGATTGGTACAGGAGTGGTTGTCCTGTGGTGGTATTATTCTGTTTGAGGTTGGATTTCACTTATGGCCCAAAGTACTTGGAGAGTAGTTGGCTGGTGAGGTCGTGTAGCAACATGAAACCATGTGTTTGTTACGTGTTTGACTAGTGTAGTGAGGAATAGCACTACTTATCTTATGCGAAAATCAAGATGCGTAAACTTTTGTTGACGTTAACACTACTTATATGTGTCTTTCTTAAATTTATGACCATATAGGAGAAAAAATTCACTCATTCTTTTACTTTTATTTTTGAAACTTGTTTATGTTATAAAAGACAACTAATTAACGATTGCAATCTCACTGGGACATAGAAAACAAACTATCATGACATAGTAAAATGTATTGAATAAACAAGTCCCACTTATTGCAGAGAAATCAAACTGACAGCGATGACAGCAGTGGATTCTTCTCAATCGATAAAGTTTGTAACAGTCAGTTAATTGCTGCTTGCATAGAGATCGTTTCCCTCAGTCTATGTTTTCTTCCCTGTTCATTACAAACTTGCAAACTCCCAGGCAAAACTATCCACCTGAAATTATGTTCTCCATCTAAGAACATTTAGATACTGTAAAATAAAGTACAAATATGAATGAAAAAATAGATTATATAATTAAAAAAATAATGATGTAATATTAAAAAAGTATGTTGAGATGTGTGCAGAAATTACAAAATGAGAAAAAATGAAGAATAACTTTTCAAATGAAGAATAATACTATAACACATTGTATTTTTTATAGATATAATAGGATATAAATGGGATGTAATCCAGTGTATTGAATAACAATAATAAAAAAATTCAATATATCTTATATGAATACCCTAATACCCAAATGAAATTCCTGGTCTAAATTCAAGTCTTTACTAGTCTCGGGAGGTTAAGTCTAAGAGTGTCGACAAAACCTCTAAACATAATATTGCAGCCTTGTATCAACATATGGGTCAGACAGGGAAATTCCCATACCGGAGAGTACTAAATCAACGACTGGAGACGAGTGAGTGGCGTTGGAGCGATGGCCGAGTGAATCAATGATCTAGGGTTAGGGTTACAATGACTGATGATTCCCCTTAATTGACAAACATTTTCGACCAAGTATAAACAGATTCATGTGGAAGTTCGTGTGATGAAATGTTGCGTTGTTTTGGGCAGATTGTGTCATGTGATCGGCTCGGACCAGAGAATCGCCGAATCGGAAAAACACAAATCGGCTCATTGAATGACAAACAAGGTAGATCTTGTGAGTTGCTTCTGTTATTATACTGTTCTGATTGCGATTTTGTAAGATAAGTAGACTACTTGGAGTAATATATTTAGTCGGTGCGAGGTCAAGAAGGATTGGCTCAGTAGTAAACGACATTATCATGGTCGAGCTTATGTAGAGTTGGTTTGTATTTTCCTCGTCGTGGATAAAATTCCTTGACTTCATGTATTTATTGTAATGATAATTCTTTCGATTTGAAGGCCCAGGCAGTGTTGGAATGGTGAAACTGTTCCTATGAAAAAGGTTCTTCAAGACAAGAGATACAGAAACAACGAGTTGCAACTTCTGGAACATTCCAAATGTTGTGAAATTCGGCGTATTCTTTCGCCTTACGGTTAGTCACTATGAGCTGATATCTGAACCTGATATTGAGTGTCTAGCTGAGACAGTTTATTGGGTCATCAACCACTACTACAGGATGGGCCATAGAGAGCCAATGATATATGTAAAGCTTTACATGTACCAGGTATGCAATCCAGTGTGGATTTCTTGCTTGAGAGTTGTCATTCACCGTCAGCTTCCGTTGCCTCTGTTAGGACTTTATTTAATTCCACTGGCCAGAATCTCCTTTTAACAGATAATTTCCCGGTAGTTGTTCTGCATCATCCCATCAGATCCTTTGTTCTATCCTTTTTTTCCCAGTAAAGAATTTTTTAGTAAATTGATGAGGATTTCTTGCTGATATAAATGCAATTTTGCACTGCCTAAACACGCCAAGATTCTGTACACCAGGATTAAGATTATAGATGGGGTATTGATTTTTAGTTATTCCCCATTCGTCTTTCTCAAAATGAATATCAGGGAGTCTAGTGTACAAATCACGGTTAAACAGTTTCAGTTCCTGCAAATGAATTAGGTTACTTTAAGAGACTGGAATTATCAGTCATTAGCAATTAGGTTACAGTAATTTGGATTTGATTAGAAGCAAGACGTGGGAAAGCAAGATGACAATTTTAGCGGTTGATTCTTTTAGTCCTGATTTACATCGTCCCAGAGTAGTTAAACTTGACAAAACTGCAAAATTACTCCTCGTTTTTTGTTTAATTCTCCTTTTTCGCCTGTTTGGTTCAAGAAAATGAGTTCGTAACTTGCTTATAGTGGCATTATGAATATTAACTTCAGAGTGCATATATTCCAAAAGCATACACCAGAAACAGTTTATATAGTGTCAAGAATTCTGCAATATTTCTGTATATGCAATGCACTGCTGTGGATATCCTGTCCTAATTGTTGCAAGAGATCACTACCCCGTCTATTATGATTGATTTCATTTGTTGAATAATTTGGTCTTTCTACTCTATTTGACGCTCCAACTTCGAAATAATCCCATAAATTCTATTCACCTTAATGAATGTATTCATGCAGATGGAAGCACTGGTGTGCTTCTCCTCTTCAATGACTTAAGTGTGTCAAAACCTGTATGCCGAAGGAATGCATCTTCCCCAACTTTTGAATTTCAGGGCTCATGGTACTTTGTTGTCTATCTTATTTTTTATCATGCCGTTTCACTTTGCTTTCTAGGTTGCCTATTTGTGGGAAGCACTTACCATGAAGTTGTTAGTTATTAATGATGATGCGATACTTATACATCAGAACTAAATACGGGTTGCAGTAGAGACATTGGTGAGGCCAATGCTGCCTATGCTGTGGCTCGCTGTCCTTCGGACAGTCTTAATTGTGGAAACCTTTATTCTGGTTCAAGCAGTCTATGCTTTACCAATCTAGTTAGCATAGTAACTGCTATTGCTGCGAGTATGGTTTGTCCTGTTTCTTGTCTCTCTTTAGTTATATCCCCACTTATGTCGTAGCATCGACCATTGTTTACTGCTTCTGATAGTATTCCCTGAGCCTTGTTATTAGGATGTATCAAGCTCCTAGTGAAAGTTTGTATCTACTATCTAATTCAAGCTTCTTCATTCTTTTTGCCGTGGACGTCCTGCCACATGTCAACTATTTTTTAATATTTCTCAGGTAGTTCTTTGGGTTCAACGGCATAGATCTGATTGAGGCTTTTTTGGGAAGCTGGTGTGTAGAAATTTATTGAGCTTGTCCTTTCGATTCAGGTTAAGATTTGTGATCTGATACAGATAGCCAGATGCAACGAGTTTCTGATTATTAAGATCAAGTACTGTTAGATTGTAGTCCTAAGGTGTGACTGTGCTGCATCAGCAGATGTATTTGTGCTCATGTGGTATGAGGTTTAGTTTATCATAGGGTTAGGGTTAGGGTTTAGGTTTATAGGACTGGTGACAATAGTTCCTCGGGATCCTCACGGAAGAAAGGACTCACCGAGCCAGGATCACTCACTAATACGAATCGAGTAGAAAAGAACTTGTATACTTTCCTGCTTCTCTTACTACGACAGGCATGACGCATTTGACCGGATCATACAAATATCCCTTCAACACAACTTAAGCCGTCAAAAGAATCTCAGGGGGCTGGGCTGTGTCGTCCAGTTAATGTAAGGACTACTTGAACTGAAGTCTAAACTTCACTGCCTGTGTTCTCATGCCGGCTGGGATATCATGATTTGTTGAAAATCTTTTAAAGCTAGTACATGGAATATGTAAGCTGCAATATCCACTCCAGAATGTTTTATTGACATGGAATGTTTTTGTGTGAGCGCACATGGCGGGAAGGGTTTGGGATCAAACCTTAAAAATTTACACTAGAGAATACGTTCTTGCTCTTATTTTTATGTATGTGTTATGACTGTATTCCTGATCTTTAAATCTATGAAATCCTCATGCGACCGTGAGATGGAGGCACATCATCCAACCTATACGTGCTCCCTTCTTCACGTTATTGTACTCGCTTTGTTTGCTTGATTCATCCGTACTTTTTCCTCAAGTTAAAATATTGTGATTGTAGGTAAAGGACGATTACTAAACCCATGATTAGGATATCATGGCTTCATCAAGTGGTTTTGTGACCGCAATATTCTTTGGGACCAAGAAAAACTGAGCTACTCGCTAGAATCACCCTCAGATCTCTACAGTCTGTCATGTCTATAACGCAACTTATGTGAAGATTTGGTTATTGCGTGACCGCAATATCCTTAAGGGACCAAGAGAGGCAAATTTATTTCCCGCGATTTCTAATGGATCTCCATGTGCATCTTTTTAATTTGCATATTACATGAAAAGTTGGTAATTGTTGATCACGTTATTCTGCATGGACCATGAGAAACTAGATTACCTGATCCTCCGTGGATCTCCAACTGTGTCCTGTCCGATGCCCACCTTATATGAAGATTTGGTTATAATTATGCTTCCCGGATATCCTTTCCGACAAGTAGCTTACATGATAACCTCATTGGGTTTGCGGAAAGGTAAGATCTGTTTTGCATAATCTAGAGCTTAGGTACTATGAAAAAGGGTAAGCAAGTTATGGGTAGAACATGGGGAATTCCTTAGAAAGAAAATTTGATGCCTCCCTCATTTGAATCTTTCTTTTTTTGCCTTAAACCATAGTCTGCTTCAGACTCCACATCCTCAAAAAGAAAAAAGGCAGACAAAGCATGCCCTCAATGGAAATGGTCGGTCCACCCCTTTTTCAACAAATATAACATTGCAATTTGATGTTATATTACACCCATTAGTTGGCTCATTGTGTGTTCTTTTGCTCGAACGGAGTTTATAAGTTGTGCGTAGAGAAAGTTTTAGGAAAATAAGACCTGAAGTTAGTGTTCCTTTTCCCCTTTAGAAAAAGGGATTGTTGTGAATATTCCTTTAATAGAAGACTAGCAGGATTTCAAGAAAGCATGTTTGCGCATCGGTCTGTTGGCTAGCTGCTCATTTCTAGCGTGTCCTGATTTGGAAGTGTGTTTTGTAGTGTCGTTGATTTGATTCTCAGAGGAAAAGTTCTCTCGTCGTATAAGATAGTGTACAAAGTTTCCTTTTCTGGATCCTGCTATTTGCAGGAGTATAAGGCACTTGATCGGTTCGATTTCCGCAAAAAATGTGTATGGACCGTGTTATTTGTATGAAGCAATACGCACCACAGCCACGAAGCGTTTGCCGTTTGTTAAGATCATTGGTGAAGCTTACTATACCAACCTCATGCCTACAGTTCTACAAGAGTAACACACTGTCCAACTGAACTTTACTGGTCCATAACCAAAGTTATCGTGTCAGCTGATCTCTGCTCGCTTTATTTATCTTATAGATATTGTTGTTGTCAGCCTCTATCGTTCTGCATGCTCTAAAGCATGGTTGAACTATCAAGTTGGTTGTGTTGTTCTTTGTGGGTGGCTTGTGCATGCCAAAAGGAGCCTTTTCTGCTGTTCTGATAATATTCCTCAGAGTATCATAGTATTGACAGATAGCTCTGTTACCTTCCGCCATTGGCGAAATTCAGAAAGCTGCTAACTTTTGCTGAATTTCGCCCTTCTTTTAAGTGAGCC
Organism: Drosera spatulata; assembly: GCA_035668315.1. Lineage (NCBI taxonomy): Eukaryota > Viridiplantae > Streptophyta > Magnoliopsida > Caryophyllales > Droseraceae > Drosera > Drosera spatulata. The sequence goes on from JAOVYX010017532.1 coordinate 11,668, forward strand.
ATAGAAGTTTGTGATGGGTTATCAGAAGCTTGCGTCACTGATCCTGTGCATTTGTTTTGGCTTCTTACTTGCTACTCAAGCTAGACATCATACGCATAGACACAGGATTAGTCGTAGTCATGGTCATGGTCCACTATCATGCCCAACTTCTCCTTCACCTGATCCAGGTGATCCAAGTGATCCAGCTGATCCACCAACAGAAGAACCAAGTAGCATTTTTGACGTGAGGAAGTATGGAGCAGTCGGAGACAGCTCGACTGATGATACCGAGGCATTTAAAATGGCTTGGGATGCAGCTTGTGAAGTTGAGTCTGCGGTACTTCTTGTACCAAGCGGGTACACCTTCATGATTCAACCAGCCATCTTCACAGGTCCTTGTCGAAGTGGCTTTATATTTCAGGTAATAACTGTTCTTTTTCGCATGTTAATGCTGTTTGTGGACCGACAATTTCCAACCAACTCCTTTGTTTTGAGTTAGTCTGTGTTAGGCTTTTAGATGCTTATTGCTGGTTTTGGTTTTCCTGCCGACATGAGACAGCATTAGTTTTATTTATGGGGACAGTGATATCATATATAAATGTCAAAATTGCTTGTTGATTAATGTAGCTTGAAGGCTCACTTTTGGCGCCAGATGGACCAGACGCTTGGCCTGATAACATGAGTAGGCATCAATGGCTTGTTTTCTACAGAGTTAATGAGATGACATTTCAAGGTGGCGGCCTAATTGATGGAAGAGGAGAAAAATGGTGGGATCTCCCCTGCAAACCGCATAAGGTAGTCCATTTCTGTCAAAGACATGCATAGCGCCTTACACTTGCCAGTAATCGGAGAATCAGAACACAGGACTTTTTCCTCTTCAACAAATCGGGCACCTCATGCCTTGATTTTGGCACGAAGTTCATATACTTTTTGCTTCTGTTGATCTTCTTCACGAGTTTTTACATGAACATTTGGTGCAGGGAACTGGTGGAGCGGTTCTTTCAGGATCATGCGATAGTCCATTAGTAAGTGGCTTCTCATATGTTTTTCTTATCATCCTAGGGACTCCATGTTTCGATCCATTTTGTATTTTCTAGTTCATAACTTCATATTCACAAATACTGTGGAATAGTGGAAGGGAACTGAAAGTGTGATGTTAAGAGAGGATATGCACATATCGCATATATCATCATGATAGAAGTTTCAGGCCATAGGATGCAGGAAGATTTATTGCGTAAATCGATTCATGTGATGCTACCAACTTTCGACTAGTATAACTTTACGGTTTAAATGATTTATGGCGAAGTTCATGCTTGCCTAAAAGGACTCATGACTCTTATCCAATGAGACTTTAAGACATAGATGATGATGTTTTACGTTGTGGTTTAGTTTCGTTTAAAAGGACGGATACAATGAGTCTGAAATGAGATTTTAAGACTTAGATAATGACGATTCATGATAGTATACTTTCACATAGCTTTCTATCACTCGGTAGTGACTTTAATGCATATATGATGATTTTTGTTATTATCTAAAAGGAGTCAGATGGTCGACTATTAAGTCTTTCAATATTTAGACAGTGTAATGATGATTCATTTCGTAGTATACTGCCGTCTAAAGAGGATCATGAGGTGATTAATTTAATGCAGGTTTAAGGACTAACTAATGATTGCATAACCTTCATTTGTATTGAAAAAAAATTCGTGATGCAGGCGATATGGTTTTTCATGAGCTCTAATCTGACCGTGAGAGGCCTAAAAGTGAAGAACAGCCCTCAGTTTCACTTCAGGTTCGACAACTGCCAAAGTGTCCATGTTGATTCGCTTCTCATAACAGCTCCTGCGACAAGTCCCAACACTGATGGTATTCACATAGAGAACACCAACAATGTTGAAATATACAACTCTGAGATATCAAACGGTATGCCTTGTTTCCCCCAGAATGCTGCCTGTTTCAGGTTCCTTCCCTGCTGTAGTGTCGCAAATTGAAAACTATGCTACATGCAGGAGATGATTGTGTATCCATTGGATCAGGCTGCTACGATGTCGACATCAGAAATGTAACATGTGGACCAAGCCACGGTATCAGGTCTGCATTTCCTTGATAATCTTACATACATTATGAGAAGATAAATGAGATAAAAATGTTGTTATTTCGGTGACAGCTCAGCTGGTTCGAACGTTCAACTGCTATCACCCAGCTGGTTTTAACGTTCAACTGCCAACTTGATGATGAGGATCGAACCATTTTGGTTGCTTAGTGGTTAAATTTTACATGAATTATCAGCTCTGTTTTATAATTCATACATCTCGTGTTTACATGCATTCCAAGGATAATAGCGGCGTGTTCCGATGTCATCCCATCTGAAAATTTTGTGAATATCTGTGACCTCTTTCATCCATTGAACTCTTTGAAGTGAGGTCTTAATCTCAGTCCTCTTTGTACATTGATGAAACCAGCATTGGGAGTCTGGGGAGCCGCAACACCCGAGCCTGTGTTCACAACATCACGGTCAGAGACTCCTTGATCAAGTCATCTGCCAATGGGGTCAGGATCAAGACATGGCAAGGCGGGTCGGGAGCAGTGTCAGGGGTCACATTCAACAACATCCACATGGACAACGTTCGAAATCCAATAATGATCGACCAGTTCTATTGCCTAGGAAAAGGCTGCGCCAATCAGACATCGGCAGTCTTCGTGAACGACATCTCCTACTCGAGCATAAAGGGCACATACGACGTCCGAGGCCCTCCAATCCATTTTGGATGCAGCGATGCAGTCCCTTGTGTCAACATCACGCTCTCGGACATTGAGCTTCTCCCTGCGGTCGGGGACATGGTGTTGGACCCGTTCTGTTGGAATGTATACGGGACCTTGCAGACATTGACTATTCCTCCGGTTTTATGCTTGTTGGATGAGAGCAGTCCTTCGCCAACCTTAGATGGCGGCATGGATCAATGCTGATCAGAGATCGACGAAGCATTTGGTGGACAAGGTTCAGCATCTATTAAAGCTGTTATAAGAGTAGTATGTAAAAATGATTTAGAATCAGGTGGTTTGGTAGATAGAAGTGAGTATCATGTATGTATCTTGTTTGGTGATTGAAGCTTTGTTGAGTGACATTTTGCTTATCAAGATACTCAGAAGCCATACAATTACCATTTGATCGTCGCAGTTTTTGATCATAACCAGAGCCAACAGGTTCTTTTTGTTTTCTCTTCTTATCCAATCTATATTGGAGTTACTAAGTTATCGCTTACAGTCTGGCACACATATTTTGCTTTCGGGTTTGTGCTTAGTGATAGTTGATCGTAACTTTAATCTGAGTCCCTATTTGTCCAGAGCGATCTAAATCAAGCTAAGTGTACTTTTAAGGCATGATAAAAATGTCACGCACCATGATGTTTGACTGTTTAATTTGTAGCAGAATTTTTGGTATCAACATAAGATCCCACGACAATGGAGCATGTTGACAATCTTTTTCTGCTTTCGGTTCCCTCCCAGTTCTATATAATCAAGTACTGTTCTGAGACTAAATGGGCACTCTCCACGCATAAAAAGCAAAATGATCAACACGTAGTCAAAGAATTGTTTTATCCACATATGAAGATAACCTCAGCTACCGATAGTTTTTTTTTTCAGGAGCAGGATCACCTGCGGTTCTTTGTTTTGCTGTCTTTGTGTTGTGCCATTTGTTGTGCGTGTGTCTTTTTTATTTTTATTTTTTTTTGGGGGGCCAAATGATTTGCTGCTTTTATTTGGGACAACATCACAGGAGAACTGGAGGTGATCCTCATCCTTTTTTTCAAATACAAACGGGACAAATCAATTTCCAATCGGAGATGTGACCTATAAAATACATATAATAGATACTCCTGTAAGTTTTTCATTTCGAATGAGTGACGTGAAGCATGTGCGATACTTAGTACAGCATGTGCTGAATTGTACTCTGATATCGTGTGAATTCATGGACTTGAGCTTCTAAACCAATCAGCCGTGGGGTAAGTGATATAGTACTACGACAACAACAATACAATTGTTTCCGTTGTAGACAATGAGGTGAGAGATAAATGAACTACCTATAATTATAATTAGAAAGCTGCGGTGGTTGCAAACAATGATTATAGTTAATAACATTGAGTTTGAAGAAAACTCACTGTCAATAACATGATCATGAAGATTTTTCTATACTCAATGAAATTTCTATACATTCAGTCGTATTTTGACTCGAAAATATGGTATTTTATCACTTATTATGATTTCTTCATACTTAATAGAATTCCACGTGGCTGCGTTTTTGTCATAGTTAGATGTATGTCTCTAAAATCCGATTTGAGTTTTTCAATGATGGCTTATAGGAGTAATATCCAAGGGATAAGAATGGTTATGTGCTTCTTTATGCATTGAGTGAGTGGCATGGATGGGAAAAGCTTGTCATGAATGATGATGAATTTGATGTACTCCTATATGGAACCATGGAAGATCTTCACAGCTGAAAAGAAGCATCAGAAGACAGAAGGGATTTATTAGTGTTATTTCATTCATATGAGCATGGGGTTGGCGATTGGCTTGGATAAATACAAAATAGTGAGGAATCTTTGTAGCCCACTTTGTTTAAAGTGAATCTCACCATTATCTACCCACTCTAACACATTTTAATAGGTGTTGAGTTCCATTTTGCAACTAGTTAATGTTCTTTCTAAGTACAACAAAGACTGTATTTCGTTATCCTACATGAACGCATTTTACAAACCCTTATAAGTTATATGAGTTGATTACCAAAACTCATATCTCCATCTTCACAATGGATTTAAGAACTTGAATCCTCTATTGCCATAAATAAAAACATTAGAAATAGAAAATCAATAACTAAAATCTATAAACGCCACAAAAATAATGAATAGTTCATGTTTCGCTATTCGTTTTGAAAAACACAGGAAAAAATCTATCTGCCATTCATAACAATAATAAAACTGCACATATTTCATCTTTATCAGCGATTTTCCATAACGAAAATTTCTAAATTCTTGTTGTTCGACTTGGAGCTTCGGAGAACTTCGAAATGCGAATGCTTGAGATGGGCTGCGCTGAACTCGGCTCTGTCAAAAGACAATTCAGGCCCAGCCCATTTCTCAATCTGTTAAGGATTGTTCCATTCGAGACTCTTAAGCACATGCTACAAATAATTAGAAAAAGCCAGGCCTGATTTGTAATACAGATCGAGCCCAGTCAGTCACTAAATGGGCACGGCCGTGACTGCATCTCAGCCGTATTTGTCCTACTACGATAATCCATAGGGTGAACAAAATCTTCATGGGATGGTAAGTTTCAGAAAACACCCCCTTAAGTTCAGACTCAGGTCAACAAACTACCGAGTCAATCGCAAAAACAATCACGTTTTGCCTTCAACGTATCAGAACTCTTGCAAACACTCAATGCGCGAGTATTTATTACCGTATTCAACCCTATACTACTTATCCACAGAGTGCGAAAACTATAACAACACTTTCAATTATTACATTATTCAATACATATTTTAAAGAGTTTCATTTATTGCGTTAATAGCGCAAGAAAATTATGTCACTGATAAATTAAAATACATGATTTAAATTATAATTAATATTACACGATAATTTTCTAAAAAATATTCGATCGTCACATAATACATGTCAAACTTCATCTCAATAAATATAATTTTCAAAATATTACTTATAATTTGAAGAAAAAAAAAAAAAAGGAGTAGGTCTTACCAATAAAAATTCGTTGAATAGTCTTGTTGAAATACCCCGCACAAAAGTTCCAACCAAAAATTTAACTTGTCCCTATCCCTCCTTCGCCTCCTACAGAAGTGGTAATTACTAAAGCTCTATGGTCAATTAGTCACCCCTCAGACCAATCATATTATTAATTGCTGTCTGGTTTAAGTAAATTATGACATATTATAAAAATAAATATTCTATTTCCTTGGTCCATATATTTTATAATATATATACTTTTTATATTATTATATATATATCATATCTGATCGTTTCATAACATATATTAGGTTAACTATGTAACTTATACAACCATTGATGTTTTATAATAAATTTATAAAAAATTATATTTGATCGTAATTATACGCGTGCCAAAAATCAACGATGCAAAATGAATGAGACGAAGGGAGTACATAAATGCGGTATCTATTCAATGTTCTGTATAAATGGTACTGGTATCTATTCGACAACTTTGGAATGTGTAAGAGATAATAAACCCAAATCGAAATTTGTGTAAAGACTGTATCAATACAAATAGATAATGGGTCTCTTTTCCTATTGTCAATTGATTTTAGGAGTGAAACCCATATTTCTACATGGTATTAGAGTCAAACCCACACATGTTGGACTAAACGCCACACGTGCTCCACGTCACTTGATTATCAATCCACGCTTCAAGCCAAAAAGAGACTTTGACGTGTGTAATATCCCAAAATTTTGATATTAAATATATTATAAAATATAATGTTATTTAAACATACGAATCATAGAACGAATACGTAACGTTAAATATATCGTTATAACGGTGTAATGTATGTGTTTAACAAACTTACGTATTAAATATAACGTACGTGCAACGTTATAACATTATAATACACGTATTTGGGCTAATAAAATACAGTTTCGGAAACATTCGAGATTTGTAACGAAACAAATGTCACTAACTTAAAAATAATTTTGTCTATTTGTAGACGTATTTTTTGATAAAATAACAAAACAAAATATGGATAAAAATACACTGATAACAATCAAACGAGGGAGCAAGTTTGAAACATTCAAACTCCCTCCCACCCATCTTTCTTCCTGCACAAAATCACGTCGGTCATCGATCACGCACACACCCGACCACCTCGTTCAGAAATCCCGCTCCATCACCTCACCAAATCTCCCCCCCTACATCACTCCCTCACCATCACTTCACTCACCTCTCTACCCCTCCCTTCGTCCCTGCAACTTCTCATTCTCCATCTCTGTTTCCTCCTCTGCATCACGCGGCCACCACTGTCATTATCCTCGCACCACCACCATCATCATCTTCAGATTCAACGGCACAGCAGCGACGAGGTGGGAGGTTTGACGTGCCAGGTGACGATGGACAGCAGCGACGTCGGGGACATCTGCAACGGGACTTGCATAGAAGAAAACAAACGCTTGAGGTAATTTAACCGATACGAGACGTTTACTTTCGTTCATGAGTTTGATTCTATTCGTGCGTGTTTGAGACCTTATTTATGCTGTAATATGATCGTTTTAATCATGTTTCATGCGTTTTGGGATGATGAAATGGTGAAGCACGAAAGTGTTCGAGGAAATACCGGTGTTCCTGGCAAACCAGCACTACCATCGCGACCCAGAAGAGTTTTCAAATTTTTGGAATTTAAGTTATCGCGTCCGCGACTTAACCAGGTCGTGCCCGCGACGGGGCTCTTTCCTGCTGACAAAACGCCCCGGTGCGTCATATATCATTTTTTTTTTCTAGCGAGGGCGTTGCCCTCACATTCTCACCAGGGGACGCTGCCCCCTGGACCCCCGTCCTTTATGAGCGTAGCGTACGTTTGTCATAAAGGATTAATCTAAACGTGTGTATGTGATATATGAACCTTGCGTATCAAAATGGATATTTAATATGCATATATGAACAACACTAGGTGAAATCATCATAACACGGCCCTAAGAAAGCATTAAAACGAGTTTGGGATTTACGCTACGGAACTTACGAATAAACGAAATGCAAACCAACGATGAACACTATGCATGGTGTATGAATTGTCAAGTCATCTGTCGTACTCGTTCGAAGATGTGTTGTAGGTTGTACCCCATTCTGTCATGATCTCATCTACTGAAACTATCGTGAGGAAGGTCGAACGTGATGTCCCTTCTTGAAAATATTCATCGAATATCAAGTAAAAGTCATCGAAACTGAACTCTAGTCAATCTTCTTGAGTCATCGTCACGGGTGAACTGAACTACTTGGGGAACATTGGACAGCCCCTATCCTCTTAGCATGCATGCAGCGGTTTCAATGCCGAACGTGGCGCGGCCACTGGTTACTCTCTACATGGAGGCCTAAATCTATCCCAACGAGTGGCAAATAGAGCCCGTTGAAAGCGTACTTTATCCACTAAAGTATAAGACGACGTACAATCTTGGCACATACGTATCGAATTGACGGATTCTTGTAACCCGGTCGACGATTGACGAGTCTTGAATTCAGAGTCTATGTGTTGAAAACTCTCGAGTCATGGCCCCATACGAACAAAAACGAAGTATAAGAAACATAAAATCATACAAATACTCACACGTAGTGTGGCATACCTATTTTACTAGAAATTATAAATATTTTATTGATACTCATCAATTCGTTATAGTCGGGAGAGTACCCTGCAAATGTGAGGCATATGCTCTAGGTTATCGAATTTCATACTCACGAGTTATGTATTCCGTTTATAGGTGAGATAGCAGACGATCAGTGAGGACATTAGTCGCCTTATGTATTTTTGGGGATATTGTGATGACACCTGTAGACATTTTGGTTATGTAATAAATATCATATACTAATCATGTCGTCAAACTATGTAATTAAATAGTTTCCGCACTACTAATGTAAAATGACTTGTAATAGCTGAGCAGGTTGTATTGAAGTATCACATGTATTTTCCTTGACTCTCGGTACCTCTATACCCGTTTGGTTAGGTTAGGCTTGTCATTAACCGGGTTCGTGACGACATAATGCTACGTATCCTATCAGCGGAGCTCGGGGCGTTACAGCGTGAGGGGACGTGTTAGAGACACTAAAACCACATCGAAATTTGGGTAAAGCCTGCATCAGATCATGGGTCTCTCTTCCTATTGCCAATTGATTTAGGAATAAATCTCATGTTGGTTTCAGAGCCAGATCTACATGTGTTAAACTAACCGTCACACGTGCTGCATGTCATCCGATTATCAGTCCACGCTTCAAGGCTTAAAGAGACATTCGGATGAGGGGGCGTGTTAAAGATACTAAAGGCACATCGAAGTTTTGATAAAACCTGCATCAGATCATGTCCTTCTATTATCAATTGGCTTTACGAGTGAATTTCATGTTCTATAGAATATTAAAAGTCTAAAATACCCCTATCATCCATGTCCCATAATTTTTGTAGCGTTTCTTTTTCTTTGTGTGATTCAACACGTAGTTTGAGGGACTTTTTTACTCATCTACACAACATGATTTAAATTTTTTATTGGTCCACGATTATATTATATAATGTTTACTTCCTCCGTTTTAAAATATAGATAACGATTTGACTCGACATGCGAATTTATGTGTGTGATGAATTTATGTGGAATTTGATAAAAAAAAGAATATTTTTTTGTAGTAGTCAAGTTTACTGTATCAGTTATGAGATGAGATAGTGGGTGTATTATAGTAGATGATGATTGTTTTGATATTTTTTTATGTGAAAAGATTATTAAATATGATTTGTTACATATATTTTGGAACGGCCCTAATTGACAAGCGTTGCTTATATTATAAAAGGGAGGGAGTACTATATTATTATCTCATGACATTTTCTCAAAAAAAAAAAGTTTAATCGTCCCACAAAATCTGTCAAAACTTCAATTGTCATGTCTACTCGGTCCAAAAAAATACAATTCTTTTAGAAGAAAGAGAATATCACATCAAGTTCTTCATCATTATTTTCTTTTTTTTCGATCTACTCATAATTTTTCTTGTCCAAACAACAATATATGGATAAAAGAACCCTAAGTTAACATAAACATTGATAAGCGTGCTTAGTTAATCTTTTGCAATTTATTCTACAATTATAGGTAGATCAAGAAGATTAACTAATATAGCCACTAAAATCATTTCTCCAATTGTATGATCTAATCCCTCCATTTCAATATAAATGCAAAACTTTTTTTTATTGGGTTGTTTCAATTTATTTATAATCTTTTTAATTTTGATAACTTTTCACATGAAAAAAAAAATCAGAATAATATTATAGTACATTCACTATCTTCTCTCATAACTGTTACAATAAACCCTATTATTACTTAAAAATATATTATTTCTTCATCAAATTAAATCCATAAAAATTCAACAGACATAAAATTTTCTGTCGGATCAAATGATTATATCTAAATTAAAACGGAGGGAGTATTACTCGATAATGCTAAGGGGTATGTGATACTCATGACATGTCAACTTAGCCTTAGTGCAAAGCCATCCCAACATTGTCTTCAACACGAGGATTTTTTACTTTTTTTGGTTTTTTTAAAAATAAAATTATCACATTAGGATTGTAGATAAGTTAATTATCAAACTAAACCTTTTTTTTTAAATATAATAAGAGAAGGCGTCCTGCGTCATTCCCAGAAGAAGACGTAGGTACTTTTGGCTGAGTTAATGACGCAGGGGCACCTTTGTATAATGTATACGGTACATGAAATGTCAAAGCAAGATGCAATCTTGCTTTTCAAGTTTTGAAAGTTGAAAAGTATTGTTTTCTTTTCAATTTCCCTCGTTATTGGGCACTTAATGTTAGTAATAGGCTGCTCTCATTTACAGCTGTAATATCCCAAGGAAATGCTTAAATAGTTTGATTGTACTACCTATACTAACAAGGTGCACTTTCCTTTTCGGTAACGCTTAACTGCGGAGTAATGCTGGGATGGGTGACCTCCTGGGAAGTTTTTCAGGGTGTGCGCGAGTGAGGCCAAAGCGCACTGAAAGGACTAATATTGGTCTGTGGGACCAGTTGTCAACCTGACGAACGGTTCTTGGTGACGACCCGATAGCAAGGATTTGATCGGGACGTTACAGTATGGTATCAGAGCAACCCTGCGATCGCGTGCTGAACCTGTGGACAAGAGATTCAGGTCAGATGCCCAATGGGCGAAGGTTCTGGGGCTGTGTTCGTGCTTGAAATCGCAACGAGGACGTTGCGTTCTTTTAAGTGGAGGTGTATGTTATACCCCAAAGAAATGTTATACCAACAAGGTGCACCTTCTTTAGAACTCCGCAGTTAAGCGTGCTTAACGTGAAGCAATGCTGAGATGGGTGACCTCCTGGGAAGTTTTCCAGGGTGTGCACGAATCACGCCAAAACGCACTGAAAGGACTAGTGTTGGGTGACGATCCGGTAGCAAGGATTTGGCCGGGATTTTACAACAGCAAAAGAAAAAATAACGAAAAGCTGCAAGTAGTTTCATAGGTTTCGTTTTAACTAAAGACGCAGGGCATCTTTTTTTTTGGGAATGATGTTGTCGTTTTTTTCATTATATTTAAAAAAAATCTAATTTGATAATTAATTTGTTTATAATCTTAATTTGATAATTTTATTTATAAATATGTCTACAAATATACAAACCCAACAGGACTTCGTCACAAACCTAACGATCACCCATACATATTCTCCAAGTTGATAACAGCATCATCATCAACCTTCATCACCATGGCATCATCCCATCATCAACCAGGGTCCAATCACTCCATCATCTCACCATAAAATTCCACAAACCACTCTCACCATTACCTCACTCAAAAGCATCAATCCCATGACGCCACTCTGCCCATCACATGCTCTCAGAGTCTCACACGCTTTCTTTCCTAAATATCATCCGATTCCAATCACTTCATCAATGAATCAACACGATTAGTACAATTTTTTCAATCGATCACTCGCCTGATCTCGAGAATGGAATCGACGGATCATCATCGCGTCGTCGATCGGAGATCCGATCCCAAGGAGGAGGATGAGAAGGTGGAGAGGTTCTACGCGCTGATCCGTGGGATCGAGAGGTCGGCGGCGGCGAGGGAGAGGAAGAGATGCAGAGTGGATGAGAAAGGAGGATGGATTCCGGCGTTCAAATGGGAGGATTTCGGGGATCAGGCCGAAATGCGGCCGCCCGCGGTTGAACCGGAGATCGAGAACCGGCAGCCGGTGGCAGCGGCGTCGGCATCGGCGTTGGGGGGGAATGAGAGTGGTGGTGGCGATGAGAAAGTGACGATTGATGGTTGTGTACAAGTAGAGGATCGATTGGATCTCGAGCTCCATCTTTAGATCAATCTTATGTTTTGATGTGAGAACTTGTTATCGCTATATGTAGAATTTGTATCATTGTATAAGCACTATGTGATTTAGATGAGTTATTAGGGATCTATGGTTTGTCGTCTGCATAAACTTATAAGATCTTCATAATCATCGCGAATGTCAATGTTAACGATTGGTTGGATCTACTTATTAATTGAATCTTTTCTTTTTTCATTTATATATCACAACAAACATTCTCTAAACTCACAATATAATGTTTTGCAATAGTTATAGTAGCTTATACAACGATCTAGGTAACATTGTTTGTGTTCAGGGCTTAACTAGAAAAGGCAAACATATCTGATCTCTTGAAGGATGACTTGAGCATCAAATAATGATATACGTCGTGACTTGTGAATGCATTGTTGTAAATGAAAGTGCTGGAGCAGGGGTTAACCATGTATTGTGCTCATGAATAGATATCAATCACCCATTTTATCACGCTAAGAGCACTCCCAACCGGTTCCGCACCATGCTCCCTATCCCCACAATTAACGACTTGGGCAAAAAAAGGCAGGCCCAGCAGTTTCCTCATCCCTTTCTCTTTCCCCCAAATAATTCCCAATTTTCATTTTCATTCTCCAATTTCAGGGAGGGGAAAACAGGTCCCTATACCTCTTTCAATTGCCACGTCAACAATTTTGCACAAGGGTCTACTTTGTTTCTCGCAAATTTCCCTTTTTCCTCTCTCTCTCTCTGAAAGTTCTTCTGCGTCTCCCTACTCTCAAGCTATTCATCTATGTCTATCACTATATAATCGGTTCCACTCACAGTAAATCCTTGAGTTTTCTTCGATCTGTAAGTGTTCACAAGCATCAGCCATGAACATACCCAATTTCCACCTTGATAGATGTACCCGAATTTCCACCTTGATAGGCTCCAGGGTTTGAATCAGTATTTATTTTTTCTAGTTTTTGGGGTTTTGTTGTGATTGATTCATATTTGAGTTAAGCTGTGCAATTGAATCTAGAATTTATTTCAATCTGCGATTTTTTCTGGGTTTAGTTTGATCTGAACTTTTTTTGTAATACAGATCTGATTTTTTTTTCCGAATAAATGATTACTTGACCTTTTATTTCATTGATTTTGATGAATAAAAAGTATATGGATAATTTTTTATGTCGTAGGAAATAATAAATAGAAAAATTATTGGATGATTAAATTAAAACTGAGTTTTTATAATTAAAAAAATAATATTATAATATTATCGGATAAGAATAGAGATAAAAAATCTAGATCGAGAATCATATGTTTTCCATTTTATCATTGATCGTACTCGAGACTCGCTTGCCCAATCATTTTCGAGATTCATTGTTTTAGAAAGAAACCAACAGTATGATCTATTTCACAAGAGCATTGATGTAGATTAGTGGGTACATAATGCAACAAATTGTCCATTGATTAGGTAACATGTCATTGCCAAACGTTGACGACAATGACTTTTTATACATTATCCGTACTTCTAAAACACATTATAATTGTATCAGAATCTCATTGATATTTTTGCTCGAAGTACTCCCACCGTACGAACAAAATTGTAATATTTTTTTATTTTTTTAACCTGAATCATTATAATTATATTATAATATTATTATATTTAAAATTTTATTTATAAAAATATCAAAAAAAATTAATATTATATCAATACATCTTATTATTTTTTTCTTATTTTTTTATTCACAAAAATCAAAAAATAATTTAATTTTTATATAAAAAATTAATATATTTATAAATTATCATATCAATTGATTATAATTTTATTAAATAAAAAAAACTATTTATTTGAGATAAAAAGGGGAATGAAGAACAGTTCAGAATTCAACAACACGGGTCAGATCGACAGTATGTAGACTGTTGCCGACACAAACAGAAAATATCACCGACTACTAGCTCCATATGATTGTCGTCTACTACTCCGTGATGGACAATGGTGAGCAAATTTGTGCTGCTTTTTTGGTCTCAAAATAAAAAAAAAAACTTCAATTGTATATATTTATTGATATAAAAATTTAATTTGTATCATGAAATGAATAAATATGAACATATAATATTACATATTTATAATATATTTTTTTGTATTTATTATTTCTTCAAAAGGTGACGAACCCCTATCAAAAATATTGTTTAATGCTAAGAGCAGTTGCATTACATTATGTACAATAGAGCTTCTATAAAAGGAAAAAACGTAGAGTGCCAATGTGATAAAGGTTAAAAAGATATTGAAAAAATATGTTGGAATGCATATAAAAGTATAATAGTTATAATATGAAATAGAAAAATTTGATAAAATGTTTGTAATATTACATCATTCTCTATTTCTATAAATCAATATATTATAATATTATGTATAATGACGAGTGAAAGACAAAGAAAAAAAATAGAAATTCTGATACACAAGTGCCTTCAGAGCATTTGCAATGTTTTTCTTTGAAAAAATTCTCCATCCCTATTCCTAACCAATCCCATAAAAGAATTACATTATAACAGTGTATAATAAAGATAGAGGAACTGATTTGAGTGATCTTACCATAAAATTAAACCCTTCATAAAAAAAATTCAAAAACAATCTGTATTAGTATTATTTATAAATTCATAATTATAATCATAAAAGGTTTCAGATGTCAAATCACCTCATAGAATCAAATAATTGAGTTTTATTTGAATTAAAATAATTTTTATCTAATTAATTTTATTATTTTTTATTTTGATTTGAATGATTTATATGAAAGGGAACTTAAGGTCGGTGAGTGGAAGAGCGTTCATTGAGATCATCTGAGATCCTAGAGGCCTTGGCTGTAAGGGAAGGCATGGAGACCGCGAAGTCGATGGGTCTGAGAAGTGCGGTTATTGAGGGTGAGATTGCCAAAGAACTATGCAGATACTCAAGGAAAAAGCCCCACATCTCTCGAAGACTATTTACTAGGCCTAGAATGGCTTATCAGTTGTTGGAACTGTTGGTATCTCGAGAGTCGAATATTGTTGCTCATCACATGGAAAAATACGTCTCTGGGTGTTTACCTACGGGGAGGAGTGTGATCCCTTACTTCGGGATCAATTGTATCTGTATGCAATATCGATAAGAGTTACTCCCTTCATCTCAATTTATTTGTAAACATTTGATCTGATATGAATTTTTATGGGATTCGATGAATAAAAAATATTATTTTAGAGATGTTACAATTTACCGTAACAGTTGAGAGAGAAAAATAATGAGATGTACTGTAACATGATACGATTGATTTGATTTCTTTACATTAAAAAGTTGCTAATCTAATTTAATTCAATCTAATGTATATATATATAACAAATTAATTATACAAAGATTTCAGACGGTATGTCATGGTATCCCATTGGACACTATCAATATCTTTTAATATAATATTTCACAATCAATCACAAGATTAATTACATAAGATTAATTGTTTATATTATATATATATTAAAATCTAATATTTCACAACAAATCATAATCATTCATTTTAATCTAATATTTCGCATCCAATTATAATCATCCATTTTAATCTCATGATTTTTTACTCCATATGTTATGATTTTCTATTTAAAATTTTAATCTAATATCTTTTAATCTAATATTTCACAACCATTCATAAGAGCCATCCATTATATTAGATTTTCACAACCAATCACAAGATCAATTATATAAGATTAATTATTTATATTATTTATATACATTAAAAATCTAATATTCAACAACTAATCAGAACCATTCATTTTAGGGAAAATTTCAAAAAATTACAAAAAAATGAAAAAAATCCCAAACTCATACAACCTAGAAAAATAATTCTCAAAAATTATATTTTTGTCTTCTTCATAACTTCTCGTCGTCGTCGTCCTCCTCCTCCTCTTCTCCCTCCACTTCTAATAACACCACTCTTCTGCCGTTAACCACCACCCTTTGTCTGAAACTCAAACGTCATCGTATCTCTCGTCGTCGTCCTCCTCTTCTCCCTCCACTTCTAATAACACCACTCTTCTTCCGTTAACCACCACCCTTTGTCTGAAACTCAATCGTCGTCGTATTTGTCATTTTCATACGTCCTTTTTTAATTCAACGATTCTCAAAACCCTAGAAACACATACCAAACTAGAAAGATCAAAGGAATTGAATCGAGAAATCGTAAATTCGGGTTGAAATTGAGTTCAGAGAAATTGATTGTCTACTTACTAGATGAAGAAGAAGAAGAGGACGATGGCACATTGTTTGTAATAGTAAAAACGCCCTGTTTGAAATAGTGCGTTTGAACAATCAAACAATGCGTCCCAAAACGCATCACTTGAAGAGAACCGAACTCGATGACATCTTCATCAGCATAATCATCTTCATACTCCCCCATTTAATTCAAAAATTCTAAAAGAGAAATATCAAAAGCACACTATTTGAAATAACAAAAGCACACTGTTTATAATAGTAAAGGTCCACTATTTCAAACAGTGCGTCTGAACAATGAAACAGTGCATCCCAAAACGCATCAATTGAAGAGAATCGAATTCGATAGCATTTTCATTAGCATAGTCATCTTCATCTTCCCCATTCAATTCAAAATTCCTTTTAAAAAAATAGCAAAGACACACTGTTCAAAATAACAAAAACGCACTATTTGAAACAGTGTACCTCAAACAGTGCGTCTTTACTATTTCCCCAAAATCAACACTCAGATCGAACAATGAATTTAGCACATCATCATCACAACCACCTCCTCCAACACATCATCACCCTCATACTTATCATCCATGACCTTCACTTCTCCGATGCCGCTTTCGAGGAAGAAGACGAGGAAGCGGGACCCGAAACAGAGGTGGGTGCTTTGAATTGGTGATCAAGTTTGGGGAAGGCGGTGACGATGGTGGGGAAGGCGGCATCGAAACAGAGGTGGCGACGGGAGGGACAACAGGAATGGGCGATGGGAAGGGACAATGACGGGTGAGGCGGAAGATGAGAGGAAAAGGGACAATAGAGAATGGGAAAGTGGAAGTAGGAAGTGAGATTATATGTTAGAGAGATTTTTCTTGCGGGTTGTATCTTTTGGGAATATTTTTGAAAAAGTTGTATCCTAGAGGAATTTTCTATTCATTTTAATTTAATATTTCGCATCCAATTATAACAATCCATTTTAATTTTATAATTTTTTATTCCATATCATATGATTTTTTATTTACGATATAGATAAACATTTATATTAGTAATTTGGGTATTTTAGCTAGACAATCTTTAAAAAAAGTATGAAAGCACCAAAACTCATATTCCATAAAATTTATAAGCATCATGCTTCGTACCCATGTTGTAACGTCTCGGTCAAATCCTTGCTACCGGATCGTCACCAAGAACCGCTCGTGAGGCTGACAACTGGCCCCACAGACCAACACTAGTCCTTTCAGTACGCTTTGGAAACTTCCCAGGAGGTCATCCATCCCAGCATTACTCCACGTTAAGCATGCTTAACTGCGGAGCTCTAAAGTGATGGGCTATCGAAAAGGAAGGTGCACCTTATTGATATAGATAGTACAATCAAACCATTTAAGCATTTCCTTGGGGTATTACATACACCCCCACTTAAAGAACGTGGACCTCTTGTCCACAGGTTGCTCTGATACCATACCGTAATGCCCCGACCAAATCCTTGCTACCGGGTCGTCACCAAGAACCGCTCGTCAGGCTGACAACTGGCCCCACAGACCAACACTAATCTTTTCAGTGCGTTTTGGCCTCACTCGCGCACACCCTGAAGAACTTCCCAAGAGATCACCCATCCCAACATTGCTCCACGTTAAGCACGCTTAACTGCGGAGTTCTAAAGTGATGGACTACCGAAAAGAAAGGTCCACCTTGTTGATATAGGTAGTACTGTCAAACCATTTAAGCATTTACTTGGGGTATTACACATGTAGTGACAATAAGAGAAAAAACCTAAAAATGAAAGTATCATTTAGATAATAACTATTATAATTATAAGTCATAAATACTCTGAGTTTATCCATTATGAATTCGGTTTTTTTTTTTTTGTCAATCAATAATAATTAGCACTGTAATAATTGCACTATAATGTATTTGTTTCAATCAACTAACCTTCGTTTTATAATATGCTATAATGATCATGTCTTCACCGTCATACACTTCAATATGCATAAGAAACACTATACAGTTTTCACAACAGATAATATGTATATACTCGAAACATGAAGATAATAAAATCTTTCGAAAAATACATGCCAATCCATCAATTCATGAAACTTGTATTTACATACAAGACAAGAATCGAAAATATTCTCATTATGTCTATATTTTCGAAATTCAAATTTGATTTTCTAGACTACAATGAGATCGGATCTAATGTTGACATTGACAAATGAAATTTTCGTAAGTAATGTCTATAATTATATATTTTCATGTTAATATCCACTGAATGTTGGGTCTGATTTTGTGACACGTACTGGCTAATTTTGTACTATAAGTTTTTACTTTTTATACTGTAAGCTAAAATATTTATATTGAAAGTTGTTAAATGTATACTATCAGATTTTATTTATAAAATATACTAAAATTTATAATAATACACTCATCAATTTACAGTATAAACTTTTCAACCTACAATATAAAAAGTAAAACTTACAGTATAAAATCAGTCATGTAAAATCAGCCACACATATCTGTTACAAATATATTTATATATTTTCACTCAACCAATTTATAAACCTAGATGTTATTGGATCTATCATGAAGATTGATTTATTATAAAAATGGCTGGAGAACTCAGAAAAATGAAAATAACAATCATAAAACAAAGATAAATTGTTTTCCAATGCTTTCATTTTAGCTATTTTTGAAAAAAAAAAAGACAAATTAATTTTATTTTCATATAGAAATGAAGAAGCAATGGTCACAATATAGAAAACGAAGGCGGATGAGCTTATTCAACTATCGGAGAACCATCACGACAAGCAAGTTGACTTGCAAAAAATTTAAAGATAATACTAATAACACGTAGCTAATCGGTCGTTATATATCTTTTTGTACATTATCATGATACTAATTATACAATTCATGCATGACAATATTCCTGAACACCTTGTAACTAACAATGTTCTTCGTCAATCATAATATCGAGATAACCAAAAAAGTCCAATCAATGAACGAAATCGACGGAGGGAATCGGGTGCTGTTATAAAAGGAAGAATTTCAAAATGATGAAACAGTGAAACAACACAAAATAAAAAACAGAAGAACTATTGCAGAAATTTTAGAGTATATTCTATCAAGTAAGATAAGAAATAACCTACTGTTAAAATTAAAACAATGATCTCCATAATTATGCACAAGTATTGATAAGATGTACAAAAAATAATCTTCTTACAGTTAAGTTTTTTTTTTTTTTTTTTTGCTTGTGCGATGCAATCATTATGAAGCTCTATGAAGTTTATCCATAGTACTGCAATGCTTGCACGAAGTGACGTCATAAAATGATACAAATTAGTAACAATTTAGTTAGCGGTAATTGCTTAGATCAGATGCCACTCAAAGGTAAAAATTCGTATTATGGAAACCAACTGTAATAAACCGAGAAAATAAGAATATTAATTATATTAATTAATGCATAATGAGGCGAACGCAAGATGAGAACGTATAACTTAAAATACAAACACGCGCTAGGACTAAAGAATTCAGTATCTCACAATCATATTCTAATTAAAAATATAAACTAGTAATAAAATATTGAGAACTTTGGTATTTTTATCTCGACAATCAGAGAACGTAGTTTTACCAAACATAATTTTAAGGATAACGAAATCCCAAATTATCCTAATCCGGCCAACCACAAGATGCCACGTGCCCGCCCGCCCCTCTCCCTTATCCTTTCCTCCCTTTTCTTCATGACTCCTCACTCCTCCATCATCTACCACCACTCCCCACCACCAAACCGAGACGCGTCCGCCCAGACCACTGTTGTTGCTGCTCCAGTCGTCGTCACTCCAGGATCCGCCACCATCTTCGCCATCAAACCCAAACCGTCGTCGACTGAGGATCCGCCACCATCTTCGCCATCAAACCCAAACCGTCGTCGCCCAGATCACCAGTCGCCATGCCGTCGTCGCCATCATGGACTATTGGAGAGCAGTCCGACAACCACCACCAGCCCAGACCTCGGCCCGACAGCAGGTCCGATCATGGTCCGACAACGGTATCGCCTTTATCTCCGGGGCTCGACGTTATCGGGGTTTCCTACACATCAAAGATAACCTAACCCCGCTTAAAAATCATCCCTGATTATTATTAATGATATATATATATATAATGGATTTGGATGTTTGGTGATGGGTTGATGATGATGGATTTTGGGTGAAGGGTGATTGATGATGGGTTCTAAAAGTGGGGTTGATTGGGTTGATGTTGGGCTTTAGATAGCTTGTTTGAACTCGTTGACTAATTAGAAATTTTGAGGAAATATTTCGAGGATTTTGATTCTAAACTGTAACCCCTCGTTGTATCACGACCGATTAATCGGGATAAAATATGTTCGAGTATCGTACTCCTTATTTGATATTTTAACTTAGAATAATCCCATTTTGTGGATTAGGTGAATCGATATAACGAATGAATATCCTTGGGAAACTAGAATTTTAGGACTCTCCCCCAAATGATTGTTTTAACCTAATGTGCTATAATCCATCATACGAAAATTAACAATCTTTAAACAAAAAAGATGATTCGGACCAATCGAAATACTTATAAACTGGGAATAACAAAGACATGATTATGGACCATGCCAATTTCATGCGGAGACGAGCTTATCGAGATCGGGACACGCAAGTTATTATATATTGTGGTCGTATTAATTAAGAGAAGTGAGTTTCCTGATATATTGTGGTCGCATTGGATAAGAGGATGATATTCTCTGATTTATATTATATGGTGATCGCATTGGATAAGGGAATGATATCCTCTGATATATATATATTACATGATGGTCGTATTGATAAGAGGATGATATCCTCTTATATATATTATATGGTGGTCGCATTAGATAAGAAGAGAAAAAAACCCTATTATATTTTGTGGTCTCAGTTCGATAATGAAGGGCACCTCTACTGTAGCACGTGCAGCGACATCAATTAATACTATCAATGGAACATGACAGGATAGATCACTGTCGGGTCACGAATCTGAGAATAATTAACGTAAAAGAGCGAATAGGATAATTAGGTCACAATAATAAATTGAAAAGGGGTTTTAATATACTATCAGACGTGACATGTTATAACAGATGCCAAGGTTATAGCATGTGGTGTCCCACCCATGGCAGTATCCGGGATCTATTGAGCGAATCTCTTACTTATGAGTTTCCTGTTTGTTCTGTCTTTGTTCTTTGTTAGATTCTGATGAGGATGACGAGGCATCCGAGTAGCTGTGCAGGGAATATGACCTCTTGCATTTTACTTACTAATTAGAGTATGTTGTAGTACTTTGGTCTTGAGGCCGAACTATGAATGACTGTAATAATTGACTGTTATGCCCTTCTATTACTTGAATCTGATAACCGGGGATTATATAATAAACTATAATTGTGATTATAATATTAGCGGATTGTACCGGGTTATTGGATACTTATTTATAATTGTTACCTCTTATGTTCTCTTATGTAAATCTTGTTATAAATTTTGTCTTGTTACGGACTTTTGTCTGTAACGACAGTGATGTCACGTGTCAGTAAACAGGATTATGGTCGTGGCGCTACATCAACACTTTCAATTTTACAGATTTTTCTATTCATTAGTGTACTAACAATAAACATACTCGAGTAGGTACAAAATAGAAGTGGAGACAAAAAACGACACAGTAACCGCCACGATGGTCCTTTTTGAGATAAAAGTCGAACAACCGGTGGTCAAACCAGGGACTCAACGAATAGCTGACAACAAAGAGGTAATAATTCAACGAGCAATAAAATTATTAGAAAAATTTAAATCTATGTAACGTCAATGATGTTCAACATATTAATAACGATAATTCCATAGGTTGTAGGTACAATGAGAATCCCAAAATTACTCAAAAGAATAGTCAAACAAATACGGATTTTCCAAATCAAGTTTATTGAAAAGGATGTGAACAAATGATATCAGGAGTTTACTGAAAGTAAGATATTTGACATCAACGAACAAAATAAGAAAACAACAAGAAGCATAAAATTGAAATGGGAAGATGACCAAATACATAAAAAAGAAAAACGAAGTGAAACTCAAAATATCAAACACATGTCAACGTATTTGTAATCAAATATCGACTCGATGTCGATTGTACTTCATCATATGAAAAAACGTGGGATAAAAAATGAAGAAGGATAAGTGTTGAAAAAAAGATCTTAATGAACGAAAAAATGAACGAAAGTGAATAGCGTAAATCATACGTCATCGTACGAACGTACCATTTTTAATGTATTCTTAAGACTTTGATTATTCGTCATGATTTAGACCTATATTTTTTATATTCATAATATTTATTTATGTTACACAATGTTATTTGAACATGTTTCTCAATTAAATCAGAATAATTTAATCATTATTAATCGTATTTTACAATCAATATATGCTTGTTTCGAAAGTGAAAAAAAAATATCATAGCAACAAAATAGTCGCGCAGCGGGCAGGACAATAAAGTAATAAAAGAGAAAAGATTACAAGTAAATTAAAACAATCCAATGAAAAAATATTGTATTTATATTGGAAAGGAGTGAGTATTAGGGTCCGAATAAGACACTTTGTTAAAAAAATAAAAATTAAAATTAAAATAATACTTCTCCGTCTCAATTTAGATAAAATCATTTGATCCGACATACGATTTTATATGTGCATTGAATTTTTATTCCATTTGATGAAGAAAGAGTATTTTTCTAGTGATAATTGGATTTAGTCGATGTGCTGTAACAAAGGATGATTGTTTTGATTTTTTTTATGTGAAAAGATTATTAAAATAGAAAAAATATTTAAAAATTATAAATAAATTGAGACAATTTCATAAAAATAATACTTCCTCCGTCTCATATTTGTTGAAATATTTTAATCCGACATGAGAATTAATATGTGTTGAATTTTTGCGGATTTTGATGAAGAAAGAAAATATTTTTTTTATGGTGATAATAGGATTTATTATAGCATTTATGAGAAAAGATAATGAGTGTATTGTACTAGATGAGATTAATTTGATTTTTTTATATTAAAAGATTATCAAAATAATAAAAATATAATTTTTTTAAAATTAATAAAATAAAAAAAATTACAAAGAGAAAATATGACATGCATGTTGGGACAAGGGAGTGAAAAATAAATGAAAAAAAGTTAGGTGGGAGTGACACAAAACAGAACTCGTCCATCATTGCCGAAGTCTTTTGTTTGATCTTGGAACCAAATCGAACTCAATAATGGCTTCAAGGGCGAAACCATGCACTCCAACCCCCCTCTCCTCCTCCTCCAAGGCCCTTCATCTAATGCCCAAAGACCCATTTCATCTCAATTTCAACCCAAACCCGCCCAAATTAGGGCACTCCCAATTACCCCAGTTGCATTTCAGTTCCAATCCCGCGATGAAGAACAAGACATTAGTAGTCAGAGCAAACCAAATTCCAGGTTTGGTCGTTATTTTTCTGGTTTTCGGATGAATTGATTTGATGGGTTGGGTTAAAGATTGGTATTTGACTTGATTATGCGAGATTCTGTTTGGTTTGTGTTGGACAGATTACGTCCCGGATGCGAAGTTTTACAAGGTTGAGGCCATTTTAAGGTGGGTTTGTTTCTGAAATTGCATATTGCATTTTATTCAAGTGCATGTGATGGAGTTGATCTCGACTCTCTCTATGATGGAAATATCTATGGTAGTTGTATGTGATGAAGTTTATATCTTTATGTGGGTGGGCTTTTTCATGTCAAGTTACTTGAATTGGATTGGGGGTTGCTTGAATTTTCCTAGGTTGGAAAAATGGAGTAGGGAATTGGAGGGTTTAATGCCACTCTTGCCTCAGTAATAACTGTAATTCTAGATTGGGTTCAACCAAAAACCAACTAATGGAGAGACTTGTTATCTATATATATATAAGTTGGGTTCAAGGGTTTCTACTTTCTATTTTGCTGATGTATGTTACCCTTTACATATGTGGGGGAGCATATCCATTGTGTACGGCTAGCACTAATCACATGTGTTGATCAGTCATTAGTCCAATTATCCTGTATAAATATGAGGTTCCAAACTTCCAACATGAAAGCAATTTGCAACAGTGGAGATGGTGATGGTACATTTGAAGTGTTGCAAGGCATTTTATATTAACATGGAGGTTTTCGTTCAGTCAGATACTATAATCCATTTAGATGATTAATCTATTAATTGTTTGCTAATCTGGTTTATTATGGAACGGAACATGGTTTAGGAGAAGGAGCAAGACGAAATAATATCCCAGGCTTACATTACGTAATGTGTGGAATCGAAAATAGTGTATGTCAGGGGTGGAGTGTGCAGTTTTTATGAGGTATAATTGCTCTAGTAATTGAAATTAGTAAGTATAATATATTGGGGGCCGGACAGTTACAGCGAAAGATGATCAGCCACGCTCAGCACGAAGCACGAGCGTCTTCGTGCTAACGTGTGGCCTATCATCTTTCGCTCTCTTATGTCTGGCAATGTTTTTTACTATCTTGAATTACTAGAACTAATACACTTCATCAAATCCACGCGCTGCATACCCAATATATACTATATTTCGGATTTCATGCAAGACATGATGCAAGGTGCAGACATTGCATTATAACATGGGAGCAGGAAAACATTAGTCAGCACATAAGACTCATAACTTAACCAAACATGCATTGTGTCCTTTCATCATGTTTCATTTGCTAATCTGGTTTATTATGAAGCTGCTCCTCTGAAAACATAGACTGCAAAGAGCATATATATTGTTTTATCTCGTACAAACTGCTTACTACTAGGGACACTGCTAGGTTGCTCTATAACGATATCGGCTCTCTCCTCACACTGTATCATGAGTGGTGCCATTAAGCAAGCACCTATTGATATTTTACACAGCTTATACCCATTTATTTATACAATTATACCAGCATTAGAAATACTCAGCTTTCATAAAACGCTAGTCTATGCAGTTTTTATATTAGAGTAAAGAGTTGCATTGAGTTGATATATATGTTGCCTTCATAAGTCACTTGAGATTCTCTACTTCAGATTAAAGCACTTCAGATACTAGAGAGTTGAACACTTGAACTCAGAGTAGAGAATCATGCTTTCTCCAAAGAAGCATTTGAGATCCTTATTGTCGCAATGCTTGGGCCACATAAATCCATCAATGTAGACTTCTATCTTAAAACGCAAACCTATAGTATACGTGGGAATTAGTTGGTACGGGTGTAGTTAGACTGTGGGTTTGCGACATTCACTTCTTTTATCATGTGCCAGTAATGTCCGACTAGTCTTTACAATTTCATTTTGGTTAATTTGGATTATGGTTTTGATGACATATGTTCTTTTTTTCGTTTGATGCTATGATGATCAATTCCTGATGAAAAGACCATGGCGGATTCCCCAAGTTTCTTCGGTAAGAGCTTATTCCAAACCTCAAGCCAATATCTTACTCCAGAATACCATGTGCAAAATGTTTCTTGTGCCTTTAAAGCACCTATGTGCTGTCTTTACATGTTAAGCATGGATGATGTTTCTTGAGTCTTAAAATGATGATGTTGAGACTGGAGTGATAACAAAAGTAGCTTCCCATGACATCAGTCCTGCATATAGGTAACGAGTTATCGGCAGGTGAGAGGGAGTTAAAATGAAGTTGGGGACTTGTATTATGGGCTAGTCATGTGTAATAGATTCCGATGCATACTTTGTTGCATTCCAAGTCTCTGATGTTGTTCCAGCGGAAACATCTTTGTAGCGGAAACATCTTTGTTGCTAGTACATAGAGGAGCCAACCTGAGCATGAGAAAACTTAGTGGACCATGTACTATTAGTTGGGGATTTGCTCAGACTGTTGCACTTTGCTTCTTTTTTCCTAAGATCCTGTGTCGGGACAAGCTTTTTTGGGTTTTCCTCATTTATGGGAATTTCTCGTGGGCTCATCCCCTTGGAATTTTCTTCTACATGCCACACTTTTTTGTGGCGATGCTGGTTCTTGGTACCCATTGTACAAATTGGTTCGTTTATTGATTTGCATGAGTAAGCCGTTGCTGCTAATGTTATGGACTAGCTTTATGTATTGCATTCTTTGTAGTCATGTGGAAGTCATACTGCAAAATATTTGATAGGCATCCACTTAATTCGGAACCAACTTGGGAGAGAGGAAAGATAATGTCAGTGCAAGTGATGTGAAACTTTGATCTTTATAAGCTAGAGATGTGAAAATGCTGAGCTGGAAACATATATGGCGCTCACCACCCTTCATTTCAGAAATAATGCACAAGTATAGAATTACAAGTTGAAGAATAAGCTGATTTCAGTTTTTGTATATAGGCCTTGCTGAAGATGGGTATTCGCGGTGTGACGGTTTCTGATGTTAGAGGTTTTGGGTCACAAGGCGGATCCACAGAACGACAAGCTGGTAAGTACTCGTTTCTAGCCATAAACTGTTTGCAAATATGACTAGAATGCATTTCACCTAGTTGTGCTTTTTGTTAAATGTTAGTCCTCTTTCTGCAGGATCTGAATTTTCAGAGGACAAGTTCGTTAGCAAAGTTAAAATGGAGATTGTGGTTAGCAAAGATCAGGTGGTGTAATTTGTTAATACAAAGTGTATTGGAATTTCATCCTAGTGTGAAAGATTGTTACGCTCCCTTTTTACTTTATGCATGAAGTGATGTCCTCAAGTATTTCTGAAGCCTTGTACTTCTTCAGGTTGAAGCGGTGATAGATGCAGTCATTACTGAGGCAAGAACAGGCGAGATTGGTGATGGCAAGATCTTTGGTAAGATTCTGGAGTTTCTTTGTTCTTGGTACCATCGCATTTTTCTTCTCAACAATTGTGCAACATGGAATATATTCCTCTCCATGGCGATTTCTGCCCCCTTTTTCTCTGTGGAAAGTGGAGTCAGTTTTCTGGTTGGCATTCAGGTGTTGATTCTCGTGTTTTGATGTTCTGCTATCGCATTTGAGCCATAAAGTTAGTATTAACAAAGCATAAGCATATACTTTGGCACACACTTGAATGGTCGAGCGTGAGCTATATTAATTCTAGAGTTGGAAGAAAAGGGAAGGTTATCTGGACTCTGGAGTCTTCTGTTAACAACCTTATGAAAGCCAGTGGTTTCATTTTGACTACTTTTGGATCGGAATGATTCCCTTGTTGTTCCCTAATAGCTCAGTGGTTGTGTGCCCGTACTGAACTAATTTTATTCCAAATTTTAGTAACAGAAAATCTAACGCAAGTTACGTAACTTAATAGAAATTACAAGGGTTAAATAGAGAGAAAAAAGGGAGCTAAGGTTTCTAATTCTATGAATTGCTCCAAGTCTAATTCTATTGTGGGGCCAACCGCTTTATTCCATCAGCATGTAGTACCATGTTCCTTGTTTCATTTGTAGCAAAGAAGATGCAGGAATAGGTAACATAAGAGGCACTTGGAGGCTTACCTTTTGGCCTTTTGGATTAAGGTAGAAGCAGTTGGAAAGATGTGAATGATCCCATTGATGCAAAAAGCCAAGATGTGAATGCTGGAATTGGATGCACAAGAGATATGTTTCCTCTACCAAGTGGAATCTCATAGAACCAACTTTTGCGTGCGCTCTCGCTTACTGGCGTAGAGCAACAAAGTTTACAGAATTGCTCTCTTTTGATTTTAATTTTTTTTAAAGAACTGCAGGTTCCGTCCAAATGTATATGCTGATAGTTGTTTGCATGAACGCCTTTTGCTTGTCCAAATGAACGCTCTCTGCTTACTGGATATCTTGCCGTATCAAATTTTCGTAACATAGCTTTGTCCATTCCTGCAGTGCTTCCAGTCGCAGATGTTATACGAGTTCGTACAGGTCGAGTTCTTTTTCCTTTTCTTGTTGTAAAGGAACTGTTGCATGTTATTGCCGCCCCGCAGCTCTGGCCTTAGCTTAAACAGGGGTTAAATCCGTGTCTTATAACCGCAAACATACCACGTATTTTGTCGCGAATTATTGAGTACTCAACCTTCCAGCAAGTCCCTTGGAAGTTCAGTTTAAATAAATATCCTTGATTTGCAGTACACTTTGTGTTTCGTTTGCTTGTACAAGCGCCTTAAATTTTTCAGTTGCTTGTTCCCGGACAGGTGAACGAGGAGAACAAGCGGAGCGGATGTCAGGAGGAAGGCATGAGATGTTCTCCAATGGATCTCCTAGTTGACGAGAGTACCTTGAATGGCAGAAGTAAGAAGCTTCGTATGTATCTTGTATATAAGATGTCTCATTAAGGTTTAGTTTGTTAATCAAAGCTTTTCAGAAAGTGCTGTTACCCAGAAAAAGGGTGAATCTAAACTCAATGTGGTCTCTTACCTTGTAAAAATCTGTTACCTCGGTTAATCGAACATGGGTAACAATGAGATTGATCATTTGTCCATTTGATCTCATAATGCACACACTCATTGATATTAAAACACAATTTCTACATAAAAATGAGTACATTGCAAATCAAATACAGCACAAGTTATTCATCACAACCCCAAACACCAGCTGCAGCCTTTCCATTCAAGCGGCAGAAGGGGCGGTGACATAATTTACAGCACCAGCCTCCGCCAAAACCACCCTGAAAGGCTGCAGCATAGTCACAACCACGCCTCAGCTGCCAACCGACCACCAACATTACCCGCCTCCACGGCCTTTGTCTGTAGGTCCAATGACGGGTCCTCGTAGATGTCCCACCATTTCTTGACAAGCATCTTGATGTCTTCCCTATCCATGTTCTCCTCCTTCCCTGTGTACCTCCACGGCTTTGACCCCGCGGCACAGTAATGCACCACCTTGATCTTAGCCAGGTCGACCTTCTCGGGGTGTCGCCAGAGGAATGCTAAGACGAGGTTGTAGTCGATTGGCAGTGGCTTGAACACGTCCTTGAAGTACATGTTCAAGAAATCCTCATAAAATACATCGAAACAAGTAAGCATGTAAGACAAATAACGTGTCAACTGGCTTATAAGATCGAAACAAACGTAAAAGGTTATAGTTACCTGCTCGGCAAAGGACGTTGGAGGAGTTACTTTGAGGGTTTTGAGGAGATCATGGTAAGTGTTTAAGCTCGGTTCGAACACAAAGAACCCGGCATTGAAGTATAGGGAGGGTTTGGGCCCGAGCTTGTTGACGGGCCACTGGAACTTGTCGGGGCACTGCTGGCAGTGCCCGATCTTGTACTACGGCGTCTTGCTCCACGACGGCTCGCAGAAGCAGTCCATCACGGCGTAGAAGTTGCCGTCCGGTAAGTCGAATAGGTGGTCTATGTTCTCGTATACTTGTATGTCTCCGTCCAAGTATATCATCTTTTTGTACTCCACAGACTATATACAACAAGAACACCACATAAGTTAACTCTCAAACAAGTATTTACTAATCAAATGAAATGTGATCGTCACACATGCATTATAATCTTCGTTACCATATATTATCGACTTGTATATACCTCCCAAATGCGGAGTTTCGAGTAATTGATCACATAATAA
Organism: Drosera spatulata; assembly: GCA_035668315.1. NCBI lineage: Eukaryota > Viridiplantae > Streptophyta > Magnoliopsida > Caryophyllales > Droseraceae > Drosera > Drosera spatulata. The sequence goes on from JAOVYX010017532.1 coordinate 41,442, forward strand.
GCGTGAGCATACTGGCACCCGTTCTCGGGCGGGTGCACGGGCTCGACCTCGCGAACCACACATCCCTGAGACACTAACAACCTCCTGTGATCCTCCGGGACATCCCGCAGGACCGCAACGATCAACGGGTACATAGTTTTTACTTTCCTCAGTCCCTTGATCAGGCCAACGACTCCCTTCACATAATCCCCGTTCCCTGCCAAGAACGTCACATAGGCCCGGCCCGAAGGCTCGGAGAGGCCCATGACAACATTGGGGGACTGGGCCATTGAGTTGATGAGTTGCGGTGCCATTCCGGTTCGGGTCGTGAGACGGGCTTGAGTGAGATGCGTTTGTTTGCGGTTACGCCGGTTCGGGTCGGGAAATGGGCTTGTTGGGAACGTTATTGGGGTTTTGTTGTGGGTGTGTTCGCGGGTCAGACCAGGCCTGCTGGGTTTGGGTTTTGATTGGACTTGCTTTAGGTGAACGGTGTGAGGGGATGTGGCGGGGATTTATACGGAGTGGAGGGGTGCATGGGAATGCGTGAGGGGATGATCAGACGCTGGAGAGCGAGTGAGTTGAAGGTTCTCGGAAGTGGGCCAGGGTGGACCCACCGGGGGCCCTGGAAGAGGCTAGAAGCACTTGTTGAGTTGAATATTCAAACATAGATTTTCTCCATATTTGGCACGGTATGATTAGCGGAGTGATAAAAAAAACATTTACCATCTTTTACTAAAAGAAACAAAACTCCCTTTGTCCGATTGGAACATTTGACACATAAAATATAAAATTGATCGTTTTACGGATGATACATATTATAATCAAATAATATTTTTTATAAATTTATCGTGAAATATAAAAATTAATTTAAGTTACATATTAATAATTTTTTTATCAAAATAAATTTTATATCGTATCATTTATTTATAAAAAATAACGTATTATAATACATACAGATAGTACAATTACTCAACATTATTGCAGGTATTACGAGATAGAAGAGAATATTTCTCATCTAAATGCATAAATTCTTTGATGGTATAACTATATATCAGATAGTGAAAAACAATAATGACAGCTTAACTCATGTACATTTATTTGAAGACCAAATTTTTTTGGCCATGTCTCAGTGAAATAACAAAAATACTCAATATAGAATGTTAAATAGTGAAAAAATTTAATATTTTTTACTCCTTTCGTTCCGAAATCGAAGAAACAGTTTAACTTGATATGTGAATTTATCGTAATTTTTTTATATCATTAAAACGAATAATAAAACTTTTTAAAATATATATTAAATAATATAATAATGATAAAATATTATAATTTGAATGGATAGAAGAAAGTATTTTGAGACCGACGATATGGAAGTGACTAAAGGTATCCATTGCTAGACTTTAGGAGTCTTAATCATGTATCAACGTTGGAGTAACTAACATGGCCAGATGGGGTCGATGACCTTTTAGAATGTAGTAATGTGGGCGGAGCCGCGGAGGTGACTCATGGACCTCGATGGGGCCCATGATAAATCTCATTGGGCCATCTGGACCTCATAAAATGAAGTGGGCCAGTGAAATGGCTGCTCATCATTCATCACATGATGGTTAGTGGCTCAAATGAACTCTCTACTTTTCTTTGGCAGTTAACTGAAATGTGTACTTAGCCACCACAAGTTCTTTGAGGACTAAACCAATATTGATTATAGTCACAAGTGCGATCAAGACTAAGGCCTGTCAATATTTGAAGGACCAATGCAAAATAAAACACGTAAGAAGATGTGCACTTTATAGGAACTGATATCGAATAAAAAACGACCATTCATAGTGGGTGTGGTAACACCAAATTTTGGTTTCATAATATGGGCTACTGGTTTGGTACGAACTACGAAGAATTTTTGGACAGGAAACAGGACATTTAATGGTTAAGATTAAAAAATTAGACTAACTGATTGACATTATAACTTGAATAACCTATATCTTGACCCATCATTGATGTCGTGTTTAATCATAATCGTTCGACCTCGCCCATGCCCGACAATATTTATTTGTCAGGAAGATAATACTTCAAACCCTATTTGAACTTGTAACTTTGAACACTTTGTAGTTGTACAGATTCTTTCCAAGATTTAAAGCCATTGCTCTTGGATCAGGTATTTGTCAGGGCTGTGGCTGTCGGCCTGTGACTCCGAGCGGTTCATAGTCGACTTAAAGCCATACAGTTGTTGGGCCACTGGGCCCACTTTCAACCTATCTGCTCCGATCCATAACTAATGAACTCAAGTCCAAGTACAGTTTCAAAATTCAATATTTTATCCTTAAAAAAAAAAAAAACCAATATTTATGATACGCAGAACATGCTACAAGAGGTACCATATGAAGACACTCTGAACGGCATCAGACGATTCAGAGCAATGGTGTTGATCAAGTAGACTTCCCTTGAGAGAGAGGTGTGCAAGAGATCGGCGAACACAAGTGATGTCGCTTAACGATGCGAAACCATTTGGTATTTCATAGGACCCAATGTTCATATCTGTTTTACAAAACACCAAACTGATATAAACCAAAAATTTCTACGAAACGAATCAGCCGTAATAATCACGACCTTTCATATCATCAACTAGTGGTTAAATCGGCTTTCATGTAACATACGTGCCATAGAGTCATTGGTAGTACAAATTGGTAGTACAAAACTATCGTCTATGAACAAACATCAGTCAACAAAACATCAGTGAAGAGTGTCGTCATTTCACTTTCTTTTGAAGAAGTTGAGCCGACAGTCGCCCAGCCGCGACCCATACGCAGCGTTTTTGTAGTCTTCCCATGTAAACGGCAAGTATTGGCTGGGGTTTTGAGGCGAGATGGTTTCAGGCAGCGGAGTGATCCACGCGCTTAACGGTGGACCCGCAAAATACACCGTTGATAGCCGAGGTTTGTTCGTTGAGTTTGCCGTTGCCCTATGTCGCACGCTGACGAATCTTCCGTTCGTGAACGCCTGTACACATTACGTCATAAATTCAACACAGCCATAAAAACCGGATTCCAATCAAACCATCAACATTTTTATGCAACAGAGCGATTATCAATCAAAGTTTATCGGAACTTCCTGGTGCCAAGTCAATTTGTTACGAAAGTTTATCGGACAGAAGGAAAACTAATATAGTCTTTGTCAAAAATATAGTTTGGCTAACCTGTAGAGCATCTCCAACCATGACATAGAATCCACTCGGATCCGCGGGAACCCCGACCCACTCGCCGCCACCCACACAAACCTGCAACCCATCAACTCCATTCGATCTCAACACCGTCAAGATCTGAGGGTCGGTATGTTCCCCGAACCCAATCCGCTCCCCTCCACCACCGTTGGATAACCAGTCGTTATCCGATGGAGGGTAGTGGTTGAGTCGCAGTATGGAGTCGCTTTGTGGGTCGTTGATCAGGTTGCTGAGGGTTCGCTTGTCGTGGACTTGGAGGGCGTCAGTGATGAGATCGAGGAGATCGCTGGCTAAGGATTTGATCGCACGTACGTAGTTATTTGCTGTGGAACTGTAGGATGAAGAGATGATCAAGAAAAGTTTCAGAACGAACGAGTTCTTGGATCGAAAGCTAAAGTTACATTTGCTCCGGATATTACATGCTAAACATTTGCATCTGCGACACATCCTGATATGTAATCCTTCGTCGTATAAAGTTTGAACTCGATGCGTAATTGTATGAGAAATATGAAAGGTCTATAATGGGCACCTTTGATCTCAATGAGATCGTCCTGATACTTATTCGTCGTATTTAGTGGTACTTTTTTACGTAGATTAATAACTTGTTGCTCCTACATCATTCTAATACTGACGGCGGTAAGTAAATGATTTACATCGAAGGAATATGCTGATCATAAGTCTAGCAACCTGGCCTATGAAATCCAATATAAAAGTATATGGAACCTTTAAGGATGTGAAATCCAATATAAAATATATGAAATCCAATATACACATTTTTGGGAGTTATTATCATGGTGCCTGAAATCAAAGGATACACAACTGCCAAGTGATTACACATTGAAAGTTGGCATGATTTGGTTATCTCTTAGGTTACCTCCATCCCCTAACAGGCTAACATGTAGGAGTACAAGATATTATGTGATAAAAACAGAGCAAACTCACATAGATGGTAAATAGAGGGCATACATCACCGCATTGGGCACCATAACTTTTGCTTGGCTTGCCAATGGGAATGAGGTGGATCCATCAACACCCTCAAAAGTTCTACCTAACTCTTCCATGGTATGTAACTATCGCATCGATTTGATTGGATAGATCATTTTATGACTTAATTCAATTTATCAAGAAATCAATTATAACAAAAATACAAATTGTTGTCGAAAGATTTCGAAAGATTCATCATAGATCTTATTAGAATCTATTTGGATGGTTTTACCAAGGATGCTAACAATTACTATAACACTAGATGGTCATGGCATGCACTTGCAATGACGTTGTTTTCATAGTTCAGTGGTTAGTAGTGTATGACACGAATGAAACTGAAGCATTTACATTCGTGTCATATACACAACGGATATTCGTGTCCACTATAGAAGGTTTGCTATCTTAAGTATCGATTTCGACATTTCGTGTGAAGTTGTGTAAGAAACTTGTAATTCTAGTTAGCTAGAACCTTGTAGTTAGGTCCAAACACAAGATTTCCGAACTTCTTGGCTATGGATAACTAGGGATTCATATCCAGTGTTGATGTTGATTGAAAGGCGTTTAAGTGCTACACGTGTTTAATACGTCTCTAGTAGGTTTCTTTTTGGAGCAAGAAATCTTATACGATATTTTTAGCAACTGCTTTGTACTATCAACTATGTGCTGCCCAAACCATACACACATGTAAAAGGACATGTCTACGATATTTTTGTGTGTGTTAGTTAATTACGCGGCTTAATTAGATGTACTACTGCCAAATCTTTATTATAGATACCCAATCATACCATGACAGTAGTTAATTATTATCAACATCAAAGATGTTCCTAATACATTTGAGTAATGCCACAAATGAAAATATTGATTGTTTATTCCTTAGTCAAAATTTCTTAATTATTGAATATGACCATATAACATAAGCAATAATTCAATATCCAACAGAAATTTTTTATAAATTTTTTGCAATGTAGTAGTTTATAAAGTTGTCATGTGAAGATGGCTATAATTTATTAACCATATAACGAAAATGTCTAGCTCATTTAAAATCAACCAATATAGCTGATTTTAAATCAGTCCCACAAACTCCAACATATAAACATATATTATTGCGAAATGACTATATCTCTACAGAGGTGTTCATATATTATTATGGAAGTGCTCAATGTACACTCTCGATTTCTTATGTGTTGATTCCAGACCAATGAGAATAAGGTTTAATTAGTTCATGGCATTGACTTTGCAAACTAAAAGTGCTGTTATATTAATCAAAGTTAAGATTACAGATATATAGCAATAAGTCCACTCCAAACATAATAATCTCTCCAGCTCAATGGATTAGATTTTTGTGCATTATACAATTGTCAAGCGCGAACAATCAACTTTATCCATAATTTGTTTTGCTGCTGAAATCTTAGACCACGTAACTTTAATTGAGCGTTAATAAATGAAGCAAACAGGTATATAATAATGTTAACTGTAACAAACGTTGCAATCATTCGATAATAGGAAAGTAATATAAATACCTGAAAGAAGATGCAGGGTCATTGGAGATTGATGTGGACTTCTCATCAACATTAAGGTCATGAGCATGAAGAATGAGATACTCAAGCTCACCCATGTCACCATTGAACCCAATGTTCTTGCACCCATACCCAAATGGTCTCTCACCTTCATATTGCTGTTTCTCCCATGGAGGCTTAGCAAAGAAACCAAGCCCATGTTTCTCCAATCTATTGATCACATCAATGGACACACCATGGTTAACCACCTTGAATATCCCATACTCTTCACATGCCTTCACAATGAGCTCTCCCTTTCTTGAACCATCAAGGGTCATGTCAATGGTTGGCACCACAAGAGCACCATCATTTCCTTTTTCTGCTTTCTTTGGCCTCATTGGACTACCTTGAGAGGGCACCACCATGTTTTGAATCCTTGCTTATGGGGATTTTAACTTAAGTGAAAATTGATCCAGGACGAAAGCAGAAAATATGGATGTTTAGTAGTGGATTATGGTTTATGTTGATGGGAATGATGAAGGGTTAGAGAGAATGAGAAGGGAGAAATGAGTTGTGGATTTGGTGTGTGTGGGTTCTTTGGTTATGAGCTCGTTAGGATATAAATAGGGGCAAGGGTGATGGAGGGAGGGAGAGAGAGGATCACTGGTTGTGAATTTGTTATTGAATTTAGCTTCACATTGGGAGAGAGCCTGTTCAAACCAAAAAAAAAAAAAAAGAGTTAGGTTGACAAAAAAATTATATTAGGTTTGAGAAGAACGAGATGTCGTAGTTTTATTCATGTTATAATTAATATATAAAGTTGTCTTCAAAAAATCTTGAGCAACTAACTATATTATTGAAGTATTAATTATTTAATTCTGAGCCAACCTTTCACGGCATTATCAATCGATATTATACTAATTAATAAATAAAATCAAAATATATATGAGTATTCGTTGGGAGAAAAGATATGGACAACAATGGATTGGATTCTAAATCTTGTGTAGGTTTGAAAACATGATACGCAGAAGCATAATAGTCAATGCTTTATCAAAACCGAGGAATTAAAACTGGTTCTCAGCTTTTACAAATTGACATTATACAAAAGAAAATCAGACTGAATCTTATTCTAAAGACTAAAGTTGATATAAGTACAACTTATAAAAAAAAAGGTTTATATAAGTACTAATATAAAGGGTACTGCTAAACGGTGAGGAAAATGGATTTGAAGCCCCTTCTACTACTTCCTATAGGTTTGACAATCAAGGTACATAGAAAGATAATCAGTTTTCACGCCTCTATATTATATCCTCTTGAATACTTGACTAGTATAAATTCAAGGGCGGCAAAACAACACAAAAACATCAATAAATACAAGATTTCTTTCTCTCTTTTTTCCCCCTCTTGGTTTTGGGTTGATTTATATCCCTTGAATCTTCTTACGTTTGTAACAACATAACAAAAAATTCTACTTCATCTTGACTATTACAATAACAATAACAACCCAAATAATTCCATCAAATTGATAAAATTTAAAAAGATGAAATATACATAATTTTATTTCTATTGTTATATAAATAAAAAGATTTTTTACGATTCAGTTTCACTGTTACCTATACAATGCAAAAAGATGGAGCAAATTATTGAACCTTGAGTGGGGAAAAAACTGAAATGTTGTGATGATCCAATTATGTTGGGACCTGTTGACCAAGGTACTTATATGATAAAAAATGTGTGACGTTTGTGGTATGGCCACGGAGAGACATCCATGGGCTCCAAGTCAAAGTTTGGTCCCCTGGCGGCACGACTAATATTCTCATAAACTAAAACTTTAATGTTTTCCTTATTCAATTAAACCAAAAAACAACGCAACATATTTATATAATTTTGTCAAATATAAAATATAAGAAAGATAAAATGCAAACAATTTTATATGAAATATTATATATTTATAATAAAAAGGTTATTTTCTGATATTCTCATGACATTTTAAGCTTTAACATTATGATTAAGAAAAAAAAAGTATATCATTGAGTCAATCCTTCTTAATTTTTTCTTATTTAGTTGATCATATAAATTCCTCTTCTATAACTTCCCCGAGGCCATGGTGCAACAGTTTTCTTGTGAACACGAGATTCGTTGTCATAGCTTATGCAATAGTGGCAGTCTCAATTTGAAAAGGTCACGCAAATCTCTCATACCAGAATGCAACTCCTAAAAAACTTTGATTAATGGTTATAAGAAGACCATAAATCCTTAGCATTCATAAATGGTCGATAGACTCGATACATCCTTCGCATTCATACAAGTAATTGGCAGCTAAGCCATTGTCGTAGCTCGACCGGCCTGCTATGACCTTGGCATCATCTTACATCGATTAAGAAGGATGCAAATTAAGTACACGCCTATAATTTTTGCAATTTAGTATCTAGACGAGCTAGATTCACTTGTAAGTCTTATTCGATTTTAAGCTGCATTATCTTTACATGGAAATTGGGTTTGCATCAGACACCTTCTTATCGGCGTCGCTAGATATGAGTCATATGATATGACACACCAGTCAAAGCTTCAAATCAATGAGTGATAGGAATTGAATGGGATGTCAAGAGCTTGCTAGGACCAAAAATAGTGACAGAAAAGCGAGTGAGAATAGATTCTTGTTGCATCCAATGGCAAAAGAGCATGCAATGTTGAATTTTTTCCTACAATTTTTTGAATCCATACATTGTTTGTTGGCCTATCTGATTGCAATACAGCGCATTGTGGTAATAACTCAAATATTGTGTTCGGGATTGGTTCAGTCATAAATTTTTTCTTTTTTTAACCAGAAGATCAAGTGTTCGGTATCTCCCAAGAACATTAGATCAAAGTTGTCTTTCCAGTATATATATTGCAAGGATGCATATATCTCATTTTTCCTATATTCCGTATGTGACTGGGATTATATGAATATGGTGTTTTGTTTTTTGTTTTTTTTTTTCTGATATCTGACAAATGAGAGTCATCGAACACAGAAGAAACAGTGTATGACAGCAATGGCAAATGGGTGAGTGTGTGAGAGAAGAGAGGGAGTTCTTGAGAGGGAGCAGGCAACCTTCTACATCATGGCAGGCTGTTCATTTGTCTCCCACATTGCATTTCATCTCATTGTCACATGATGAAAGATCTATAAACAATTCTATTGTCAAATGCTGGGGGGAGTACACATCTTGTTGGGTGGGTGCAATTTGGTCGACTAGTTCAAAATGCTTGCATAAATATTCGTGTGATCAGATTGGCGGTGGCCGTTTCGGTGGTAACTTGCTTAGCAATATATGGAATCTTGATTATTGATTCTGTGGGAATGATTGATTCTGATTTTTCAAAGCACCCAATAGACAATCATCCATCATCGTCTTGATCAACAAGTAAAATAGATTCCAATCAACAATGAAAAATAGATGAATTTTTCAATTCGATACTTATGACTGTGAATTAGGGTAATAAACAGTCCCAAGGGAGGAAGTATAATGTCACATGTGTTGGGAAAAGTTGATGTGTGGTGCAGCGGAAATTGCCCAGCATTTTTTTCTCGTTGCGCTATAAAATTGGGATAAATAAATAGCTCAAAAATAAATAGAGTCGACACCAAAATTTAAAGTGGAAAATCCCTTAAAATAAAAAGGTAAAAATCACGGGACCGTTGCGGTACCAAAATATCCACTAAAAAGGGATTACAAATATCGTCCCTAGATTGTGTTAGGGGATCATAATCACCAGGATAACTCTCACTAATTTTTCTTCTCTAACGGAATAGAAAATACCCGTAGAGGATATCCCTCAATACCCCAAACTGGGTATTTTTCTAACTCTTCTGGTGCTGTTTTTGTGTTTGATGTGTTGTATAAATTTTGCTGTCCCTGCATCCTATTTATACAGGATTGAGGACACCCCTTTTTTCTTCCTTCACCGCGTTAAATTCTTTTGTCGTCTCTGTCTGATTATTCGCATCTTTGCTCCATAAACTCCTCGCGTGTTCCTGATGCTTCTTTGCTTAACTTGGTGGAGAAAAAGGACGTAGGCCCCACGAAGGGAAAAAGAAAAAATACACTAGCAATTCTCCCCCTCCCGAACGGTGGGGACCATTGTCATACCCGTTTTTTTCTGCAGAATGCAAACTTTTACATGGGTAAGATCTTTGTCACCATATCTGACCCGTTGTCGTCAGTATGGATCTTCTCAAGTTGAAATCGCTTCCGATCAAATGCATCACGCATCCAGTGATATCTCACATCAATGTGTTTCGACCTCGAATGAAAAGTCGGATTCCTAGCAAGGTGAATAACACTCTGATTATCGCAATAGAGTCTATACCTGTCCTGTTGGAATCCCAACTCTAACAAGAAATTCTTCATCCATAGTACTTCCTTGCTAGTTTCAGTGACTGCAATATACTCTGCCTCTGTAGTAGACAAAGCAATACATTTCTGTAACTTTGACTGCCATGACACTG
>JAOVYX010017533.1:0-22037 GCA_035668315.1 Drosera spatulata
TTGCCAGTGTCCGAGGGATTAGTCGAGGTGCGCGTGAGCTGGCCCGGACACCCTCGTCATCAAAAAAAAAAAAAAAAAAAAAAAAAAAAATTACAACACGTTGCTTTTAAAAGAACACCTACTTTTCATAACAATTTATCACTATCCATGTATTGACAGTGACTATCAAAATAACGAGACCCATTTGGAAGTGTTTCGACTATGGTGTCAATTTTGGAATTTCACTGAACACCGATGGCCCCAACTTTCTGGCTGGGTATTTTGTGGACATGACCCGGAATCATACCTACCTCGGAGCAAAAAAGAAAAATGGAGAGGCCCACAAAATCAACCTCGCACCTCATAGGCCCCTGATGGAAAAGAAAAAAAGGGGGCGCACATGTTGACAGTGGATAAGATTGTTTATGCTCCTAAATCATTGGGATTATTGATAGTCGCACTCACATAAATCGTATAATCCCCAACAGTCGATAACAACACATCATATTGGATTGCAATAACAAACTATAACCCCATAGATCCCAGTATTAATTTCAATTTTTTTTATATGGGTGTTCGATTGAACCCTAATATTCCTTATCATACCATAAGTGAAACATTGACATCGGTGGGTTTTGCTGTGCTAAAATTTGACTGTCACAATGGAACGACGGAATATCATTTAAGCGATTTCATTGTTAAACATAACTCATAAGATAAGTATTTTTATTTAGGATTGACAATGGGATGGGTTCGAGTGTGGATCACGCTCGACAATCGTAATCCCGATTCCCAAACCCCATCCACATACCCGACCCAAAAAACCATTGGGCACGACTATATTCATAAGTAGGCCAAACCTTATTATGAATTTGGTTGTCATTTTTATTTAAAAGTGACGTTAAGAAATATTCATCTTTTATGAATAATTAATTAGATTTTGATAAAGATGTTTAAAATATAATTTTAAGAGTTATCATACATGTATAAGACTAAATGAGAAACAAATATTTATTCCGCTATGTTACATAATCTTGAACGATCAAATTAGATTATCAACACAAAAAATCGAAATAAAAAGATATGTGCCACAATTAAATTGTACTTGCATCTAAAAAAATTATCCTTTTTTTTGTTTTTTATTTATATTCCCCACTCCTCTCCTTGTTCTCTATTCTTCTTCTTCCTCAGTTTTCTCTCTCACTTGGTGGTTGTCATGTACACAATGCTTTGAACGCTTGAGTATGTCGATTTTAGGCTTCAAACGATGAATGAGTCCAATCAACCAAGAGATCTCCAATTCTTGTCCAATCTCAATAATAGGATTCAAACTATTGCTTAACTATTGCTTCTCGACTTCAATCAATGTCGACTCAGACCTATCAACCAAATCCTCCACTGCTCATATCTGAATCTCAGCCACGAGCTGGCCCATCTTCACCTTTGATGGTGCTTCGCCTGATTCCTTTCTCAATGGAGTACTCAATGATGGGTCCGGCCAGCCGGAGGGGATGCAACCATCATCTCAGCCTCTGACGCTGGCCATGGTGCAACAACCTTCTCAGGCGACACAACTGTTTCAGCCTCTGTCTCAGCCTCTAACGCTGCCGATGACACAACCGTTTCAGCCTCCGGCGCTGCCGATGGTGCAACAACCTTGTCAGGCGATGCAACTGCTTCAGCCTCTACCGCAGCCGATGACACAACCGTTTCAGCCTCCGGCGCTGCCGATGGTGCAACAACCTTCTCAGGCGATGCAACTGCTTCAGCCTCTACCGCAGCCGATGACACAACCGTTTCAGCCTCCCGCTGCACCACAGATGATGCATCCTTCTCAGCATCTTGCGCTGTCTCAACCTTTGGTGCCGCAAACGATGAAACTGTCTCAACCTTCGAGGCCGCAAACGATGCAACTGTCTCAGCCCTTGGTGCCACAAACGATGCAACTGTCTCAACCTTCGAGGCCGCAAACGATGCAACTGTCTCAGCCCTTGGTGCCACAAACGATGCAATTGTATCAGCCTCTGGTGCCGCAAATGCCTTCTCAGGTGCCATGGGCCCGTGGGGTGTTGGTGCCTCCTATTCAAGTACGACCGCCGCAGTGGCCACAACATCATACGGCGCAGGCTCAAGTGATGATGAACGAGGTGGCGCAGGCAGAGGCCGAATGGGATGCAGAATCAAGGATACTGTGGAAGTTTGGCTACCAAAGGTATGCCACCAAATGGGACCTGTTTCAGGCAGACCTGTTTCCTACGAGATCTCAGGATGAAGTCAAGAATCAGCTCAAGTATATGAAGTATCAACCGAAAACAAATCGGGTGGCAACTTCTGCTCAGCGTCGTGAGTTGGTTCCACAAGAGGTGGAGTTTCTGATCGAGAGAGGCATGATTACTATGGAAACTGTGGCGATGTACTTGAACAACCATTGGATATGGGCGTGTCATGTTACTCCAAATCGACTGCTGCAACTCCGGGATATGGGACTTCTGGTGCAGGCGTTACAAGCAGTGGAAACTTACCTGTCGCAGTATGGCTATCTTCCGTGAATTTTATTTAGAGCTGTTTAAATTATAACTAGCTAGTATTTATGTTTACAAAAAAACACTGATCGAATCTGTTTGGATTTTTGCCTCTAAGATTTATGGTTTAGTTCTATCCATGAGGAAAAACTTTTTTGTTGAAAAAGCTTATTGCAGCAAATATGGTTGAAAGTTTAAAGGACAAGGCGAATTTTCATGATTTTGGCATAATAACTTGAGGAAATATATTACCCCTGTTCCTTCGATGAGTTAACAGGGAAATCTTAGAGCAGGGCTGTGGTTGGTCGCTGGGAGCAGAATTATTTTTTTTGGAGGACATTTGGATTGGATCGAAGTCACGCCTACTTCTTCATCCTAGACTGGAGGGAGTGAGTTTACAGCAGAATTGTCTTATTTCTGACTTAGGGGTCTGGGACAGAGACTCTTGGACTTAGCAATTGCTAGGGTGTGGTTCACTATTTGTATCGGAAGGTGAGAATCTGGAGGATTTGAGATTTCCACAAGCTGATGTGTCGCTAAAAATGCAGTGTGAATAACAGGTTTCTGTGGCGCTTTACTCCAGAAAGTGTAAACATTCGACTAATTCAATCTTCACGGGAATTCAGATTCAAGGTGTCTGTTCGACTAGTGTTTTCAGAGGAGTATAGGGTGACCTAGTGTCTCCGAAAGTTTGATGTCCATGTATGTATGGCTCGTTCTTCTGTATGGAGTCTGCACTAAAGATCTGCCTGCAAGGAAGCTGCGAATCATCCACATGACGCCAATATCTGTATCATTTTGCAACGAGGCGAAGGAGGAAGCCAAACATACTTTTCTTCATTGTATTCTAGTATGGAAATCATGGTGTCATTGCCTCGACTGGTGGGGGATCGATTATGTAATGCAGAAGGTGTGAGTCTTTTGTTTGAGTATTGGTGTCTTCTTAGATAGCCAGGCAAGACAGATGGAACGAGAGGAAGAGGGCCGAGACGCTTTCAAGTTTTGATGGGGAGCTGTCAGTTGTGGAACTTGTTGTATGACAGCGAGTGGAAGCTCAAAGCATGGTAACAATGATTATGAGGAATGAACGAGAATTTGTTGAAAAGGTGATATTGCAATCAACAAAAGAAACTGAGATTAGCATTCGCCAGTCTTCTTATGACATGAGTCTTATGTTTCCATCGTGTTGCTCGAGGGATGGTTTCTGTTTGATGCTGGGTAAAGGTGGTAGTGGGATCATTAGTACACTGAAGAGATGTAATGATCTTCACTCAATTTTTATCTGCGAAAAGATGTTTAAGACTAATTAAACTTATCCCTTCACTGAATGCCTGAATCATAATTCATAACACATGTAGGATTACTATATATATACACACTAGCTCGGCTACTGCTCTTCTGGTTCGGTTTTTCAGCCCAGAATGTGAACCTCAGATCATTGCCGCCTATGACATCAAACGATGACCTGATATTAAGATGCTGAATGCGATTGTACTGAAGAATGCAACACTATAGTTGTAAGTTTCAAGGATCTAGATACAATAACAGTACATCATTGTTGCTTGTCTCTTGCGAATTGCATCTCCAGATGTAAAGGGTTATTCCTGCATAATTAATTTACTCTCAAGTTTTTCGTCAAATCCGGATGCCAGAGCCATGTCACTCGCCTCACATCCTCCCTGGATCTTATTGTGAAGTTTATCTAACTCAGTGGTTCAGCTTTCATAATGTTCATGATCATAGTTTGGAATGATTCTTTATGCTTCTGCTCTCTGTTGATTGGTACCTTGAAATACAGCTAGATGTGTTCTGGTGGTTCATTCAAGAAAATGAGATACATGTAAAACAGTACTACAAGAATTGACTGCCAAGACAGGCTAAATCTTGACATAAATAACCCAGCAAGAGGGCGAGATGCATTGGTTTCCATCGATTTATTCATATATACTACATGATTGTTGATCATCTTTTCATTAAAAAACTAAAAACAAAAACAAAAAACAAAAAAAGAAAAGAAAAAAATCATTGATCCATCTGGTCACAGGATATGGGTGTATCGCTGGACTTTCTATTGAAGTAGTGTGGTATATCACTCCAAAAGTAGAACTGAGAATATGAAGTGTACTGCATCGCGCTTCCAACCAGCTAATTTATCTCAATGGAACACACTGGTTTGTGAATAAGGCAGCTGATCTCAATCAACATACTCGGATCATTGACTACGGCATTTTCTACCTCTGGTGCCATCTGACACATCGGTATTCTATATCACTGCAATGTCATGATGATCACCACCAGTGTCACCTGCTGATCCAGAATCAACAACAATAAACCTTAGCAGGATTTTCATTTCAAGCACTCCTTATTCATTGCTTCATGACAATGCATAAAATGTTTAATCCTATGTGGAAGTCATACCTGGCAAGGTCTCCTTGGATTGTAAAGTATTCACTTGAGCAGATTATATTCAACCCTTGGATCAGATATTTTCTTGAGCACACTTACATTCATTCATGAACTCGCTCTCTACAGATTCCACAATGTTGACCTTATCAGTGTTCCACGAAGACAACTGTGCACCATCGAGTATCAAGCACACCAGCAAAACCAAAAAACCAGCTTTGCTTGCTTCATTCTCAATCGTTTGATGCCATCCGGATGGTTCACAAGGAAAAACATATGATCAAGGTAGAATGAATATTCCAAGACCCTTGAGCAGTCTCATTTGTTCTACACATTACACAACGATCGTATCCCTTGCAGAATAAACTTCAACAGGAAGACCCAAGATTTCATTCATCATAGAATCGATTCATCCACTCGATCACAATCCACAAGCCTATCGATCACTATCTCGAACGTCCTACCATTAGGAACACACCCTTTCTTCCTCATCCTCCCAAACTGATCCAATGCCGCATCAATCTTGCCTGCATCAAGCGACGCCTCGATCAACCAATTCAAGGTATCAACATTCGGAACCAAACCCGACTTAACCATCTCCTAATACACAAACACAACATCCCTCAACCCTCTCTTTCCTTCAACGACCGCCCCTAACACCGCATTGAACCAATCAGGATCACCACAATGCCGATTCCACCCGCTGGAATCCACCACATCCATCACCCTCATTGCCTCCCTATCCCTCCCATTCCTTACAAGAACATCAAACAAACCCTTAAACCCTCCCCATCACACCCATATCTCACCATCTCATCACAGAAACCCTCAGTCCCTTCGACATTTCGGCATAAACCCATCTTCAATATCATCCCAAAACAGGCACCAGCATCAAATCCATGACGACCCCATTCGAGTACTCTAATCAAAGGACCCAAATCACTAGGGTTTTGGGGTTTAGGTTTGGTTCTGAGGGTGGGTTTTGGGTCCAATTGGATGGACATTGGGCACGAGAGTGAGGAAATTCGGTTTGTTGATGAGATCCGTTTGGGGATTTGATGGGAATTTTTGAAAGGTGAGAGCTTTGGTTAAGTGGTGTCATTTGTCACGAACGGACTAATTTAAGAGGCTCAAAGAATTGTCTAGAATTTTTCATATTTTTCTAGACAATTCTATACTTTTCTAGAGTCTTTTTTGAGAACTCTAGGGTTTTCCGAAATTCTCTAGAATTCCCTAAAATTGAATAGAGTTTTTTAGGGAGTTCTTGTACATATGAGAAGAGTCTAGAAGACTCTTGTAAGGAGAAGGATATGAAAGAGTGTAGATGGACAAGTCTAGAACTTTCCATGAAGATGTATAAATAGGGGTGTAAGGCTCACTTGTCAAACCATCCTACACCATCTTATCACATCTCATCTCTTCCCAAGTCATTCCAAACATTCTTGTAAACTCTCAAAACTTTGTAATCTCAATGCAAAGCTTGTTTCCAAGTTCCATACTCTCTTAACGTTCACGAACATCACCTTTCTGTGACGAGTAGGCTGAGCTCAAGTGAAGATGTGAGTAACTTGAGTGCCGTATGGGTTGCAAGACTCTAACCCCGTGACACATTGGAGACTTGCATCTCTGATGGGTGTTTCGGAAATGATTGGCTATGGCGTTGAGTTGAGAGAGGTGCGTTGCATATGAAGATGACATAAAAAAACAAAAATAATATTAAATTTAAATATACAAATTAACTTAATTAATGATTATATGTAATCCATCATAAAAAAATTCATAACTAAAAGTGTAAATTATCTTTATGGTTCTTCATTCTTATTTATACATTGATGATAGGGACTTTTTTTACCTATCAATTAGTTTGTTTTTAAATTTAAAAAATCAAACTTCCTCATCTTCCTCTTTTTTCTATCTATTTATTTTAAAACACAACCCTAATCAATCTCCAAAAAACCACAACTGATCACTCGCCTTCCAACACCACCATCGTCATCCACTTCCATCACCATCATCGTAAACTACCTCCAGCATCACCATCGTCATCCGCCTCCATCCCCATCGTTATGAATGAATCTGTGACTCCCAAACCGATTGAGAAGACTCGGAGTCCAATTCATCCTAAACCAGCACCATCAGCTTCAAGGTCAAGGTCAAGTTCAAATTCAAGTATAGTTTCGAGTTCAAGTTCCAACCAATCGAGAAGAATTGGAATCAAGTTCATCCTAAATCGGCATCATTAGCTTCCGGGTCGAGTTCAAGTCCAAGCGCACATTCAAGTTTAAGTTCAAGTAACATTGTAAGTTGAGCTCATGTTCTTGACTTTTCTTCACTAATTATCTCATAACTCTTTACATATAATTTAAACGATTCTGAAAACTAAACTTCAAGACCTTTTGAGTGATATAAGGCTTGTTTTCAAGGTTTTACTGAGTGATTCGAAACAACAAAGTTAGTTTTGTAATCAGTTTTTATAGATTGATATATTCGAACATTTTTATTTATATTTTAAGATTCATAATTTCATATCATGATCTATCACTATAAAAATTTTCGTTTTAGTTACGAAATTTTTCCGTCGCTAATGTATTTTAGCGACGGATCTGTCGCTACAATGAGCAAAATCAGCGACGGATTGACTTTTCCGTCGTTAAAATAAAAATTTCGGAATGCACAAAATTAACGACGGATTCCGTCGCTGAAAGGATGTCAACATTAGCTAATAGCTTGTTAAGACTTAAGATCTTACAATAGTGTTTTACCATCACCGTGAACCTATGGTAGAGCTAGTTGTTGAGTTTGGTATCAGAGATTCAGAATATGTGGCATAAAATCACAAACTCGAATTTATGGCCCATTATTTATTGACACTTGCTATGTTTGTGCTTGTTGCATGAGTGAGGTGTCAAGATAATAATATTGTGAGTCTTCTGTCGTTATGAGCTTTTGGTAGGATTAATTTCTCCATAATATCCGAACTTCTCATTAACTGGCAGTATGACATTAACTATGAGAAGATGCCTACTCTTTTTTCTTTTTCTTTTTTTCAATATATGGTATCATCCTTAGAGGGTTTTCTGGCAAAATGGCATTGGAGTATACCGATCGTTCTGCTTGATGAGCATCTTATCATTAGCATATTTTAGTAAATTGATAGGCTGAATTCAGTGTTTTTAGTTATTTGATTAAGTGTTTACTTGTACACCTAGCTTTCCAACCTTGTCTTGCCTGGCCAGCTTTCAATTTTCTAATGTCTTGCACTTGCATGCGTAAAGCATGGAGCCTTAAGATGTGGTAGTCGGGATTCCGTCAGTCCTCAAATCTCAAGCTGTTCTTTCTTTATGTAACACTTTATATCCCTTAAAAAGCCAATAACAGTCTCATGCTTCATAACGTTATGAAATGACATTTTCAGGGATATAGAATTTGGTTATTAAAATAGTTGAACTTAATAGAAAATTATTAGTCAGTAAGATCTCTTGATAATTATGTACTATGTAATGCAAATTATGCAATTTTGATTGTTTTTTTTTTTTACAAAGTCATCATAGTCATTGAGTTGGATATATTGTAAAATAATACTCCCTTCGTCCCATAATAAATGCAATAAATTGATCGATATGGGATTTTATGTGTGTTTAATGTATGGTGTAAAGGCATTTATGCCTTTGAAGATTTGTGAGAGGAAGGAGAGAGAAAAGAATTAGAGGAGAAGTGATAGTGGGATAAGTTGATATGACATAAAATAAAACGTAGGGTTGTTTTGGTATTTTTTATTTCAAAAAAATTCCAAATAGATTAGTAGGTAATTATTGCGGTACATAAAAAAAAAACAAGTGTTAGCATATATTCTGGGACTGGGGGAGTACTAATGGGAATCCTTTTCAAATACTAGTCTCCTCTTTCTGTCAATTTTCTCAAATTAGTTAGTGGCAGTAATGGTTTCAGTGGATATTCTTCAATGGTTGATAACTATGTATTCATATGTATATTTTTTTCAAAATATATCTTGGTTGAAGTTCTCCTTTTGCTGAATGGGAAATTTAGCAGTTTCGTGGAGCGGTGGTGGTGGAGCTGTTTTGTGTTTTCAAGCAAACGTAATGCTTGCATGTGTCTTGCTGCTCCTTTCAAATTCCTTGATCAAGTTTGGATGTTCGGAAATGCCCTGAAGATAAATTTTAATGGGTTAAAGAGTCTTTTCTTTTGTGATTGACTCTGGCAGTTTAAACTTTATAGATCTGATGCTAACGATTATTCATCCTCCAGGAACATCTCAGTTCAAGCAGCCACGCCTTCAGCTTTCTTGTCAAAACTTCATGTCACTCGAGGAGATGTTTATGCCTCGACTGTCTTATAAGTCTTTACTATCTGCAGCTCAGCTAGTTTGGAGGGTACTATAAAAATCTGTCAGATTACTTGTGCTTTCAAGAAACTTCTACCTGCTCTATTTCTAAATATATTGTTAATTTGCGAAAGGGATCAGCGTGGAGTGGCTGGAGTACACTTTGTTGTGGGCCTATATTTGATTTGAGTGTTGACTGTTGTGTATAAGATTGCAGCCCGCTTTATATGGCCAATATGCATTTTAGGGAAAACGATATAGGCAGTTATGTGGGCATTATATGGAAAGCATTGGCTGTCACATTTAGGAAATGTTGAAGTATTCGGGATGGTCAACCATAGGTGTATAGGAGGAGAAAAAAGCTATGATCTTTAGTTCGGTATGAACGAATTAATTTCTTTGAAACAAGTCATGGTTATGTTTCCTTCTCTATGTTTCCCCTCAAAACTCTAGCAACAAGAATGAATTTTTCCTTCCTGATTTATAACTGTCACTGGAGTTTTATGCCTTCTGAGACCGAAGGCTGCTCTTAAGGTTTTGATTTCTTACTAATTCTACGGATAGGTGAACTTTTGCACATACTCTTTATTACCCTTTGACTTTTTCATCTGGAGTCTGAAGATATTAACATTGTTTTCTCTCATCTGACACTGATGGCTATGTTCTTGTCGAGTTTCTAGCTTAGAATTTTGTAAGGTTGACATTTTCAGCCCATTCGATTTTCATTCTTTAGCTTATTGTTTTACAAACAAATTCTTTCTTTCCGAGTTGTTTCATGTTTAGCGCCTGCACCTTTTTTTTTTTTTTTTTTTTGTGCAGGGGACGTTGTTAGGAGGTCCATCTGCAGAAAATCCTATTCTACTCTCTGAATGGGAGGTATTTTTCATACTTATAAGCTTTCTAGAGCCGTCTTTTATGATAAAGAGTTGTTTTACTCGATACTTGTGAAGAATCTATTTTGTATGTTCTGTTATGCGCCCTATTGGATTGTAAGGAATTTGTTTCTTTCCTTTTAAGTTTCTTCAGAAGTGATTGATATTGTGTGGTATGTTGATCCAACTTCACTTTTGACGGAATGAATCTTATTTGCAGGGGCATACATTGGGGACTACTTCCGAAAAGTAAGTTAACAAACAGATATATAGTAAGCCTGTTATAACTTCATCCATTTCTTTACAAGTCATATGTGTTCCTTGTTCTCAACCAGCTAGTGAGAAATGACAAATACTGACATGAAATTTATTTTGCTAAAGCAACTTGTTATGGAATCCTTGATTACATAAAAAATCTCATCCATCAACATTTTGATATTTTCAAATATTCAGGCCCTAGTAGGAGCCTATGCACCTAATTTGGTGAAAGAAGACAGTCCCTTTTGGTATCTTTAAAGCAAGTAATTCTGTAAGCTGCTTCATTTGATTTTTCTTGTGCAACTGCTGGATAACTACTAGAATGAAGGACAACGTTGATTACTGTTTCCCCACCTAATGCACTTTCAGTTGCTTGATGAATTTGACGATGTCACAGTTAGACGGCTCATCTGTGTGATTTTTCTATTGTTGTCAGTATTGCTGCTCATCTTTGCAACTTTCTCTATTGTTTTCAGTATTGGAGCTGATTGGCCAGATAAAATATATATAGAATGTGTTCTGCCTCAGTTCGACATGAACTGGTAATTTCTTCTTATTCTGGAACAAAATTGTACAAAGTGATGAGATGTACATGAGTGGTTTTGTGTTATGTGTTTTTCTTTCCACTTTATTTTATTAAGCGTGCCAATCTCTGTTCTTGATGCTGATGCTGATTTCTTGATGCCAATATTTCTGATTGTTTTCCAGGTTGAATACAAAAAAGGTATATTATCTGATTTTCAGAACAAAGACACGTCAAATTCATTCCATATTCAAGGATATGTGGTTTAAGCAGTTTGTAAGTTCTCTTTCATTCTCTGTATGTATGGTTTAAGCTGCTTGAAAGTTACCAGTCGCTTTTTCGGTTCAGCTCCATGCAGCATCTCAGTTATCCATGTTTTCCTCAGCACTAGCTAAACCACGTCATTGGGATTCAGATCTTTTAACCGCCAGTTTCTAATCTAGCTATCTACAGAAATGAAATGTGATGTGATGACCTTTAGGCATATCACAATTGCCATGAGCCAACTCTTTGATGTGAAGATCTTGTGTTGCATCCTTAAAAATTTTGCCTCCTATGCCAGCAGTATATCTTATTTCTTAATTTTTTTTTAGGAAAGATATTAGCTTCCCCTTTAAATTTGGGTGTGAATTGTAGTTTTCTCTTATCTGACAAGGATATGTAGTGGTTTTTTTTTAGCTCATTTATTGCTAGTAGCCACACGGCCTTAAGTAAGCCTAGACTTGAGCCAACAGAAGAGTGTTTTTTTCATTCACAAAAATCAAACTTGAGATTTTATTTGAAGATACTGAGCCCCTTGTAAGACGATGTGGGTAATTAGCATTACGTTCGATTACTTGATCCTGGCATGTGGTTGCTGAATTTTGTGAGTGTTTTCTGTTCCTCGCTCTTTATTCCCTTCCCTCTTTCCCTTCGAAAGAAATGTGGTATCAAAAGCCTGCTCTTTGCTTGATGATTCTAATTGTAAGATTTCTTTACACTGGGCGCTGATCAAACTTCCGTCTCATACGATGTACTTATGCGTCGCTGGTCTAGGATTTCATTTGAGGGGAGTGGTTATTGCGGTAAGTTATTTGTGATTATATAGTATCTTGGAATCAGTGTATCATCACCACCTTGAGGAAAATTGATTAGTTTTTCAACAAGTACGTCATTTTTTACTAGTATTTCACATAAAAGAATTTTTTACTAGTATCATCACCACCTTAAAGATTTTTACTACTAGTATTTTGTGAAGGAGAATCAGTGTATCTTGAGTATGTTTTGCTAACTGGATTCTGAATAAGGGCTTGGCGAATATAAATCATGACGCATTTAAGCTTAGATGTGTCTACATAAATTCAACGGTTGAGATTAAAACGTGAAGGAAAGATGTATCTTGAGATAGGAATCCAATAATTTATAGACCCACTATCATAAAGTGTGATCCATATATCCAAACACATTTATTCCCATGTTTTAATCTTAATCTTTGGTTTATATTACACACACCTAAGTTTAGGGATGTCATATTGACATATATCCGTTTTTCACTTTAGGGATGTCATATTGACATATATCCGTTTTTCACTTCTGTGAATAATTCAGTAAGATGTTAAGAACCAGATGAAGCACTAACCTTCATCATAAAGAAAAGATGGCTTCTGGTGCCAGACGGGCCATATTTGCCCAGCTCACCCATTGCTATCAGGCTCGACCCAGCTCAGGCCAAGGGTCAACGTGTCATCTATTTGACAGGTTTAACATGTGGTCCAAACCAGTTTGACGTTATTTATGTCAAGTATTATGCATTGTGTTTGATGAAAATATGTGTATAAATTGTGTCAAATTTTATAGATCGGTTGACTTACGTAGTGTGCATTTGCTTTGCATTAATAGCTGATATCATCTACGTGGAAAATCGCCAACATAATGTTGTTGAGAATGATCACTATTCATTATGAGATATTCTATGGTGTTTCTCCCTTCCACTCATTCTTTTTGCATGAAACAGGATACTGGTTTATGGTTGGATGAACTCGGAAAGGGCATGAAAGTGCAGACACCGCAACAGGATACAATTCCTCAACCGCACCAGGAGCAACCTTCTCAACCATAGCAGCGTAGGTGGATTAGGATGATCATGCTCGTTGTTGGCACATTGTTAAGTTAACGAAATCTGCATTGAACCTATCTTTTTGGTTTCTGGTTTTCGGTATCAACAACATAAATGACAGACAATACCTAACTTAGAATGTCATTCCTGTTGTAAAAAAAATCGGACATAGCTTCTCTAGTGAATGTGTTGAGCATCCTCAAACGCAGGCACAGTGCTCCCAGCTCCCCTGCTATGAGCTTTTACTTATATTAATACTCTTTTTTATTGCGACGGTTTTTTCTTTTCTTTTCTTTTTTTTTTTGTCAATCACATCAATTCTCATATTGAGACCAACTGTTCTATATTCGGGAAAATTAATCTCACCTGTCTTCTTATTACCTCATTTCTCAGTGAGTACAATTAAGTCTCGTCACCAAAAGATAATTTATTAAAACACACAAACTTCAATATACGTGAAAGTTGCACATTGAGTTGAAGTGTTGCGACCAATTTGGAAGTAGGGTTGTAAATATGCTGAGCCTATAGTTAGAGATGGTTTGCCCTCAGCTTGTTTAAGTAAATGTTAAGAGTTGCACTACGGTTCAAGCCCGAGGCAACTTACTAGAGTCAACTCTATCAAGTTTGTTTCACAAATCGTTAAGAGTGAGCATATGCGAACATTTACTCGAGAACAGTGTCTCCAGGCTACAGCATAACCAGAATTCTAACCATAACCAGAATTCTAACCATCCATCATCTGGCTGCGATTTCTCGCTCTTGAAGACTGTCCAAGATATTACTACATCAGTTTGTGTTTAGTTCGCGTCGCGGTTTCACCTTGAGTTCTGGTCTTGGCATAGCCATCGGTTTCTCGATTCCTCATTATATGTCAAACGCTCGGAATACTATGTGTCAGTGCATTTTTCTGGTTCTGTTATCGCTATAAGCCTATAATAAAGGGAAGACTATGTACATTTCGCCCTCTTCAGATCCCCTTAATTTAAGGGATTATCTGTGTTACGTATATTTCGTCTTTTTCAGATCCTTTCAATTTATGAGATTATCTGTGTTATTGTTATAGTAGTAGTATAACCCTATAACAGCAATGAGATGCCACATTCGCACTAGGTTTTACGCCGAGCTCTGAAGTGCTTACTTGCATATATATAGCTGTGAGAGTTGCTCTTATATGTGAAAACTAATAGTCCAGAAGCTGTAATGGAACAATTGCAATAGCGAACGACACCAGTAAGGATTTATTCCCCTGATATTGACAATTTAGAGATCTTGGCTTTACTCCTATTTAAACTACTACAACAATTTTGGAATCGTCTTAGACGTGTGGAGGTCTTGGAGTATGGAAGGGATTAGCTCCGGCAGGCGCATAGTCGTTTAGTTGAAACTCCACTCCTTGTGTGGAATCATCTCCTGTCGCCTTTGAAGAAGCCATCTGCTTCAGGAAAAAAGAAACGATCGATAAATGTAAAAAGAGCGAAACACAATCACGGTAAGTTATGGCTGAGATCAAAGCTCTGTAACTAACCTGTTTTGTTGTCTGTGCAGCACCAGATTGTTGTCTTTCGTGGAATAGATGTCTAGTTCCTGCACCCAAAGAGAGAATTTCGTTTAGGATCCGAACCAAGATGTAACAAAGGGATGGAACGAAATACAACGAGGGATCAAATGATGGGCATACTCGAAACTGGCGTGGAGCTTGATATGATAAGGTGAGAGCAGGCCAGGATGATCACAAACATATGAATTGCTTTCCATGCCATCTTGATATCTGCATGTGGTGTTGTTTCTCTACTGGTTGAAACTTGTTAATTTCTCCTTTATAATAAGATGAGGGCTGAGAATGTGCGTGAGAGGTTTAGGAGGAGCACCTACATCATATCACTCATAAGTCAAAAAGTACGAAAGCAACTTCGATTGGAGGAGAGTTACCTAGTTTGGACTCCTACGATACTCTTTGTCGTTGTCGCCTATCACTAGCATTTTTTACCCTCTTAGTAGAAGCTTTCGTGTGAGTCGTGCGGTTCGTGCTGTTCGTGTTATGCTTCCCATGTTGTGATACTAAAAGATGCTTTTTGATGATAATTTTTCTTCCTTTCAATGGTGACCTCCGTATGTGAAGCAATACAGGAGTTGATGTTTAATGTGGTGGAAGACATGATGGGGATTAAACTATGTCAAACAATATCGAAGAAAAATATACAGTCCACTATTTTAGTGGAGTGTCCGATTTCGCTTTATGACGATATTTGTTTTTCCTGTCAGCCCTTTTCGGTCCATTTTCTCTGCACCACTTCGGATTTTGGAAATTATTAGGATGAGATGTCATGCTGGAGCAGGCAGCAGGACATGATAGAATTGGAAAGTTTAAAAAAACCCCTTTTGCTTCTGATGAAGGTTTCCAAACTCCTAGTGAATTCTTTCTAATTAAATTGCAAAACTCATGATCTGTTATGGGATGCTATATTTGACGCACTGCTTTATTATTGATATAAGTCAAAACAACTAATGATTTGGATCAATTCTAAGACCTGAAAATGCTTGTATTCTGTAATCTGTATCACCAAGATCCTGTAACTTTACTGACTTCGGCATGATAATGAAGTTTGCTGTTGAAAGTGTATTCTATATCATCTCTTTGACTTAATAGTAGCGAAATGGTTTTTGAGATGGATAAAAGTCGCTTGGGAGAGAAGTGAGGCCGTCTTCATCAGCTCCAGTTAGGAATAATTCGAGCGCATGTAAAACGATTTGTTATGCTTTTGGCTGGACAAAATTAAAAGGTTGTGGCTGTCTCTATACGAACCGGGAATAATTGAGGTCAACACATCTAACAATAGCAGAGTGGTGTTATTCTTTTCCTGATAACGATCATATAGGTGGGTGATCATGTGCTTGGATCATTTTGGTATCTTTCCACTATCGCTTAGATATGCGTATGCGCATCACTGATCGTATAGGATTCAGCTCATCCCTATCTTCTTCCTATGAAGTTTCTAGGCATATCAACAAATCAGCAGTTTCAATATGATTTCATTAACTATTTCCAATTTCCAGAAAGACCATGAAATGCCAGATTTCTCATTTATCAATCTTAGAGTCCCGGTGAAATCGATCTGGATGTCTTGCTTATACTTTATTGTAGTTCCAATTTATTAGAACCCTGTGATGTGGGAAATTTGATACTGAACTGCAAAAGGGATTCCTTGGAATAGTCACTTTCATGGGAGACATACAGCGTGCATTGGTTTTTCCTTTGCTGATGTCCTTATAGTACCAGTTTGACGCCGAAGATTGAACCTTAAAGTTTCTTTGACGTTGTATGAACACTGATTTATATTGCCTATGTCCACTGCCATATAGAAGCCATAACCTGAGTGAGTTGGTTATTTGTGCTTCAGTGTGCTTAAAAATCTTGTTGTCACTGCAAAATTGTGCCCGTTTTGAACTTATTTGTATACAACTCAAGTTTTCGTCTTCATTCATTACGAATGAATCTTCACTGCACCACAACAATGTTCCGCTTTCCTGTTCTTGCGAATGGAATTATTGATAAAAGGCATGTTTACAATCAGCTCCAATGAAGCTCCTTTTGTTGAAGAGACAATGTGATATTCCTACATAAGTGAAATTCAACCTAGTGTGATATCGCCTGGTATAGTCCTCATGAATATTTCTGAATGCAGATCGTGTGATGTTCTATTGCTTGAGATATTTACGCGAAATGAAGATAAAGTTTCGTCTTTTTTTCTATGAGTGGAATGGTCCCATCGAGATGAAAATGGAGCACCTGGCTTGGTGATACACAGCACTTCAGGAAATGTCTAATGCTCACTTTTACGAATGCTCCAGGTAGCTTGAGGAATGATTGAGTACAGTAGAGGGTGGCATATGACTCGGGTCGTTTCTAATGGAAAAGGAGATACCACTGCCGATAACATCAAGGATTGAATCTGTTCATCCTTAATGCTCTGCTCTTGATCCTTATTGTCATATTGCTAAGCAGGATCCCATCCACTATTCCCCGAAAACGGTGCTGGTGTTATAGAGGCGAAATCTGATTATATGTGTGTTAAGTAGCTTCCGAGAACTATATTCATCAATTCTGCACTGGCATGACGCATCTGCAATATATACAATTACGTGATCCTCATAATAATTGTCGTAGAAAATTTTTGTAGTGCACCGCATTTCTTCTGCGCCAGTGTTTTGATGAATTTCATCATAGGATATGCTGATGCATGTCTTATGCACACTTCGTTTGCATCAGAGCAGGTTTAAGAAATGGTTGTTCTGTAGTTACCTTCAAAGATTTCATTCATTTTCGTCGTCCTGATAATGCACAAGTCATGACCAAATCGGAGAATTCTTTTTCCTACATTCCGTATGCTATAAAGTGTCCTCGAACGTGACTTGAAGACTGATGCCTTTTTCTTTTGGAGCTTGGTGTTGATTTTTTTTTTAATTATTTTTTTTTTAAAGAAAACTTGGTGTTGTTATTTTGATCTAGCTGCTCGAACAACGGACACCATTCAATGGGAGAGGCATGAACCCCAGAGGCAGTGGAAAGTATCATTGACATCGACTTGCCCAAGAACATGAACCCCAGAGTACGGATTGGAGGATGCTAAAATATCACGTCGCACTGCCTCCATCGGCTGCTCTGTTAGTCTGTTCGGCCTCTAGATTCTTCAAGTTCTTGCCCTTCCTGTGACCACAAGCTTGCGTCATGTGTGTCTATTGCCGTATCTATGAATATCTATGGCCGTTATCTTTTTGATGTATACATGATTAACTGTACAGGACCATGCACACCGTATAAGGAACTTCATGATCATCAAGCAATGTACAAGCGTACATAAGTGCTCACGAACTCTTGAATCATCGATCAATCCTTTAGAAAAGTGGGAGCTAGATTTTCCTGCACCTACTCGACGGCACATATACCACAAGCCCAGCATCAAGTTTGGCAACCTTAGCTGCATCTTTATATGATCTGTTTAGTTAAACTTGGCATATCTACTGTTTGTACAATGTCGTTTTCGTCGATGCCAAACGAGGAGCTTTAGATCTTTTATTTGAAGCAGGCAAAGGCGCGAGGAGTTTTGCCCAAAATGAGATATCCGTGTTGGTGTATGTGTATGTAACTGACACAGATTGTTGGTTTTGTAGGCAACTCCAACATTGAAACAAGCACGAAACGTGAGATATTGGTGAAAGTCGCGTACGTCTAATTCTAAGTTTTGAGTCATAACATACCTCTATGTTCTTACTTGTACGGCTTGTGTTCTACTCTTAACTCGAATTACAGTCGAGATGTGCTAATAGCTCTCCCATGTTCACTGGTCAGTTCCTTTCAAACTTTGTTTCATCTTTCGTCCAAGATTAAGATTACATCAACATCAAGACTCGTAGCATCAGAATTTCTACCTCTTACATTCACATGATAATTAGTTATTGCGAAAACAAACTCAAATTTGAGAGGTTTTTTTTTTTTTTTTTTTTTGCTATTTTTCAAAATTTTGAATTTCCGTCCAGATAAACACAGGTTGCGATTTTTCTTTCCCCAAGGTGTGGCTCAATGGAAATTAAATTGATCAGATAAGAGGAAAAAGATTGTAACGGTCCACCCTGAATCCTATCCTCTCCATCTCCCGCCACGTGGAAAATCACTATTTCCAAAAACAGAAAACAATGGCACCGTTTGTCCTATTAAAAAAACCTCAACGTTGCAGCAAGAGTTAATCAAGAAATTCTGATCGACACGATGACATAAGAAGACCCTACATCGTTTTATATAAATTTATGATAAAATATTAATTATATTGTAAATTATATATCATTCGTCTTATGGACATTATAATATTTATTTTATTTGAATATTTTATAAAAATTATACTTTTTTTTGTTTCATATCTATTACAATATATATGTATTTTGTATTATTCTATATAAAAAAAATATAAGGATCATTTTCATATCAAATCATCTTTAATCATCCTGCAACATGTATTTGGTTGGGGTACGTAACTTGCACAATCATTGACGTTGCACGATAAATTTACAAAGAACTGTGTTTGATCGTCGTTATACGTATGTCAAACTTTACATCGACGCGCATACAAAGTTAAAATTTTCCAATAATTTCGGGACGGAGGGAGTAAAGTTTCCTAATTTGATAAAGAATAACATCAAATCAGTTACAATGCATTTATTAACTCCTTTCACAACTGATATAATAAATTATATTTTTAATATTATTCAATATATATCCAACGTACACAAATTCTCAATCTGAGTCAAAATGTAAGTTTCAAAAGACGAAAGAAGTATTTTTAATCCAACAATGATTACGAAATAATCAGACATAGTTCGATATTAAAATGATTCCCATTAATATGCATACTTGAATAATAATCCTTCCATCCCATAAGACATATAGTACATCATTTTAATTTTGTGCTGTTCAAATATATTTGTATTATCCTCATCACATAATTTTTGCAACATTATCCTTTCTTTACACTATTCAACACCTCAATTTGAGGACTTTCATTATTTTTTAAATTACACGATTTAAATTTTCAATTGCTCCACAGTTATAGTACATAACGTTTATTATCATTAATATTTCATAACATTTTCTAAAAAACTAATGTTTGATCGTCCCGTAACACCAGTCAAAACTTATATTATCATGCGTGTCTTAAAAAAAATTACAATCCTTTTTGGACGTAGTGAGTAACATTTTATTTTTTAGCAAATTCTTATTATAAAAAAAAAACCAAATCAAGTATGTTTCGTTACCTTTTGCTCACATTATATTTTCTTTGAACTATTACAATAAATTCCACTAACTCTAAAAAAAATACTTCTTTTTTTATATCAAATTTCAAAAAAATGCAAGACATTTATAAAATCTTGTACCGAATTAAATACAACAACAAATCAAACCTTTATCCCATCAAGTGGGGTCGGCTACATGAATACGACAGCGTCATTTCAATATGTCATGTACATCATCTTCTGTAAGATTATGTGTAACGTTTCCGGATTTTCGTACCGGATGACAGGTGAGCATTATGCCGTCACGGACCCAATCCGTGACAAGGCTGAATAAACCGAATGGGTTTAAGGGTATAGAAATCAAGAAAATTATAAATAGTAGTCACTTTCATAGTTTACAATCTCGATACCTATTTTAAATACAGCATTGGAGAAGAAACAATGCAGATCGATTATTACATTAAACAAATAGACATCTGATCTGCTATAATATCCAAAACACGTAAGATCATCTATGTGCATGCAAGTTCACACTAAGAGCCTTCAGGTTCAGGTGCAGTTGAGGGCATACCTACAATTGAAAAACATAATCGTGAGCTAATGAAGCTCAGCAACCTCAGATGAATCCCAATTACAAGGAAGTTCCGCTAACGGCGATGGCGACCACCGAAAGTCCCCAAAATATTTTTATGTATATAGAAAATATGGGCGTCATATCAAACAGCATCGCTTCTCATTGCTTTATATGCTTCGTATCGCTTTTAGGAATCATTCCTTTTTTTTACATTTATTTAAGGTTCATGACTTGACTCAAAAGCGATAACTCCAAGGATATGACTGACTCGGAATACGGAGATAGAGTGTCAATCGTCATTCGGGCTACCCAATAGATTATGTTTTCGCATCTGTCTACTCTGTGCGTCGTCTTACACCTTTTGTGCTCATTCAATGAGGCACCGTAGCCAGTATTGAGATAATTTGGACCTTCCTGCAGAGAGCAATCCGTGACCCCGTCACAACGGCGTAGAAGCCACCGCATGCATGCAAAGAGGATGGGGGAATGTCCATCGCTCTCTAGTTAGTTCTCACCCGTGACGATGACTCAGAGGATAACACTAGAGTGCAATGACTCAAACCCAAGCCACCAAGGATACTCAAGAAATACAACAAATGATCGCAATGGATCAAAAAGGGGGCACCATGTTCGACCTTCTCAATAATTTCAGGGAAAACGACCAACGATCTAATGGATACAAAAGGAACGTCAATGTCGACTTAACAGTTCAAGGATGCGATAATTCTTATTCGTTCGCTTTTTCATTAGTTCACACCAATAGTGTAATTATGCTCCACATCCCCCGTTTTTTTTATTAATCATTTAAAGGTTGCTTTCATTTATTTCCCGAGAGGGTATATATAATATAATGGTGTGTATTTTAGTTCATTTCAACCCCAAATATACCCCATCACATATCAAACGTGATCATATATGCACGTTAAATGCTATATTTCCATGTGTATGGGTTAAATGCTATAATTCTAAGCACATCCTAACTAGAATTATTTTTCTAATGTAATTACTTCTCAATCATATCGTTTTTTAAGTTAATTATTTTTTCTATTTTGATTACATACTAAACACATCATTTCCTAACTTAACTACTTCCTAAGCACATCGTTTTCTAAGTTCATTATTTTTTCTAATCTGATTATGTACTAAGCACATCATTTCCTAACTTAACTACTTTCAACATACATCGTTTTCTAAGTTAATTATTTTTTTAATCTGATTACATCCTAAGCACATCCTTTCCTAATCTAAATATTTCCTAAGTACATCGATTTCCCAGATTATTTCATTTTCTAATCTGATTACATACTAATCACAACATTTTTAAAAATAATTAATTCCTAAGCAAATCGTTTCTAAGTTAATTATTTTTTCTAATCTGATTACATAGTAGGCACATCATTTCCTAAATTAATTACTTCCTAAGTACATGATTTTTTTAAATTATTTCATTTTCTAAGTTAATTACTTCGCTAAGTACATCGTTTCCTAAGTTAATTATTTTCTAATCTGATTACATACTAATCACAGCATTTTTTAAGTTAATTACTGTAACGCCCCGAACTCCGCTGCTAGGACACGTGGCGTTATGCCGTCACGAACCCGGTTCATAACAAGGCTAACTAAACCAAACGGGTCTAGAGGTACCGAGAGTCAAGGAAAATACCTGCGATTCTTCAATTCAACCTG
>JAOVYX010017534.1:0-22035 GCA_035668315.1 Drosera spatulata
AGACATTTCCATCTTTTGCAGCAGAGGCACGCAATGTTCGTTTAGGACTTTGCACTGATGGATTTGCACCGTTTGGGTAGTCCGAGAAGGAGTATTCGAAGAAGGACAAGAACAAAGCCAGTGTTCATTCTAAGTCATGCAAATAGACATAAGTAGGCTATCCCAACTCTCAGGTAAACTGACTAACAGAGCCAAAGCAAGTATCTTATCCACAAAAGTAATCCCAACAGACTCCAATTGATCGGTCACATTATTAAAATCATTCAGATTTTTTCTCTAAGGCTTCCTATTACTCTTCTTCATATTGAACAAGCGTTTAGTCAAAAATACGTTGTTCGTAGCTGAGGGTTTCTCGTACAACCAAGATAATCAGAATCAAGATTCTATCTAGGATCGATTTTCGATTGATAGAATCGGATCGTAGGATCGAAACTAGAATCATAAGATTCTACATATGTTGTATAAATAATACATTGCATGGGACATTTTTTTAAATAATATAGAGAGCAAGTAATCTTATACTTATAGAGAGCAAGTAATTTGACTATTGCTTATAAATATTTCATGGGACATTTTTTTATTTTTTACATTTACTAAACAAAGTTATGACAAAGTTTTTCAAAATAATATAAAATACATTTGTTTTTATATTCTATAGATTGGAAAGGAATAAAGTTATGATAACTTTGAACTTAACCTCGTTCTATTCATGTCAAACTTTATCTCATAAGGCGAGTAACTATAATTTTCATTTTCAATTCAAGCCATGAGCACAACAAGAAATAATTACCAAAAGCGTTGTGAGCATCGTTTTATAGTGTGTTGTATTACATTACATTCAATAATTTAATTACCATGTTACATTACTTATATGAATAAAAAACACAAGTCGATGGTGAAAAATTAAATGTCAACTAACTATTTCGACAAATTTAGGAAGGAAAAAGAACATTTGGCTCTTAGTCAATGTTGATATTTGGCTCATTTATGTCCTATAAAACTCAAAAAAAAAAAATATGTTGTAAATAAGTAGGTGTGAAGTTTATGTGTTAGAATAAATTATATTGAAAATTAAGCCTATAAAGGAAAATGCATAGGATCTTAAGATTCTACTCTAGAGTTGTCTACTCTTTGGAGATGTTGAACGCAACGGACGATGACAACGAAAGACGAATGGCCCCAATGTCTTCTGATCAAGTAATTCCCCCTTTTTCGTTGCTCATATCTGTCGGTTTGTTCTTCTCTCCACCCAAAGGTTGGTAGAGTTTCTTCTGATAGAGATAATTCTCCCTCTGTATCTTCCAAAACTCAAAATTTATCCCATCAAATTTTTTCATCTTAATCTTTTCTTCATCCGACATGGCTCCCACTTAATAAGAGAACTCTAAAGGAATGATCTTTGATATGAAGACAATCCACGAAGCCGATCCGTTGAAACGATCCAATCTCGTCGACCCAAATTCAATCAATCAAATTAGGATTTGTAAAATTACTTTCTCAGTTTTTGTGTTTAATCGATCCGAGCTCTGATACCACTTATTGGGGATTGATTCACTTAATTTATTAAGAAGAAAAGGAGAAGAGATACAAGATTTACGTAGAAAAACCCACGATCATCGACAAACTTCACTATGAAAAAATTGATGCACAGAGTTCTGATTACATGAGGTATTTATAGGCCCAAAATTAAAGATTTAATATTTAAATCTAATCTTATCGTCAACCACAACGCACGGTCATGTCTCATCGCGCACGGGCATGCCTGAGCCGTGCTTCGTGAAGGAGGAAAAAATCATGTCATACGGAATAGTCGTCACATGGCATATCCCCTTACGCACGGCCATGTCAGGCTGTGTTACGAGAAAATGGCAATTCATGTCGCACGGGCATGCGACCCCACAAGGCCATGCCCAGCCCGTGCTCCGCAATAACAGGAAGACACCGCGCAGGATCGTGCCTGACCACGCATGGTCATGCCTATGTGCTCGATCACAACTTTGAGAAAAACACAAATTTGAACCACACC
Organism: Drosera spatulata; assembly: GCA_035668315.1. Lineage (NCBI taxonomy): Eukaryota > Viridiplantae > Streptophyta > Magnoliopsida > Caryophyllales > Droseraceae > Drosera > Drosera spatulata. The sequence continues at coordinate 2,027 of JAOVYX010017534.1, forward strand.
CATCATTTATGTGATTAAAAGTCTCTAGATTATCTCTAAGATGTGAGACATAAGCTCCCCATGTCGAAATATTACAAAAATATATATAGGAGATTGCACAAAAAAGATAATCATGGAAATCAAATATTCTTCAAAATCTCGCCAGACTCCCATTACACCTATAACGGCTTCGCAGAAATGATGTACCGGCCCTAGTTGCTCATTGGATCTCAAATGTCCTTCGTTACAGGTGTTACGGTTCTTGCATCCGGGTGTAACGGTCATTGTCTCCTTTGTTGCCTTCCATCCTTACTTTCACTCATCACAAGCGCTCGTCCTTTCGTCCTTTCAAACTCGAATGCATCCAACCTACAATACCAAAGACTCAGAGATAGTTATTGAGTTTAAGATGATAAAATCACTTCAAAAATCTTCGATATAGGGAACTTGGACATAATATTAAGGAGAAATTATGACAATATATGAGCATATTACACACTTATCAAGGCTATTGGTGAAGGTTATGGGATTGGAAGGATCAACCCTAAAGTGAACTAAGGTTTAACACATCTAATGGTGCATTGGTTGTATCGATCTAAGATTGTATCTGGTTATAAGGTAGCAGGTATAGGCTCTGAAGTGAGTGATGTAAGAGAATAAGAACGGGTGTACTAGTGAAGAATTTATAGTGCAAAGGTTCTGAAAAATCCCATTAAGTACTGGGCATAACTCTCTTGTCATAGTTTTGACAAGAGAAGAACTAGTATAAATCCTCGTGTTAATTATTTTTTGTTTTTTGTTATTGTTTGTTTGCTTCATAAAATCAAAGAATCATCTCAATTGCCAAAAAGACAACGAAAAGCAAAAAATTTTGAGATACTCAATCCATCGCCCTTCTTAAATATTTCTCTGCAAACTAACAAATATTATAATAAAAAACGTTCTCTGACGCTAACCAAGATGGCATGCAAAAGGCGGTATGATCAAGCAATTGATCTTTCATTGTGATTCTTCTGCTCACTATGTTCATGTTCTTCATTGACATCAATAAGGTGATCATCAAGTTATGAGCATTATTTCGTGATGATTTTTCATATGACAAGCGACCCTTCTCCCAACATAGTGGTAGAAGGTTAGATACTCCTTGAAAACATTAGAAAAGAATCTTTGTTTACGTTATAGTAAGGATAAATTTACATACATCTTGGAATTTCGTGCTATCAAAATGTTATGTATTTGATGGAGTATCTAGATCGTTGTTTTTTTCTTTCTTTTAATTGTTTTTGTATTTCGACTTTGTTTAATTTAATTTTTCGAAATGTCAAACAACCCAAAAAAACAAAACTAGGGGCACCTAATCGAATCAAAGGTCCCAATTTTGAACCAAACCTAAAAGGTCCCCCGTCACATATATACATGTGAAATCAATTCCCTAAATATTTCCCTCAAAAAATCAATTAAAGCATCTTTCAACTCGAGTTCCTACACCACATGAGAGCTGCGAGGACAAAAGAACCAATGTACATTGCTTTCAATCATCATCAATGGTACTTTCAAAAAAAAAAAAAAAAAAATCATCATCAATGGCAATTGAAAATGATTCTTATTAATAATTGTAACCTACAAATTACTATAAACATGAATAAGTTGGCTTTATCTAGATCAAAATTGTGGCCTTTTGTATTCTTTCTTGATATGAAAGTCAAATATCACTCCAATAATGGAAAGTCGAATCTTTAGGACTCAAAACGTTCATAGTCTCATTATTTTATCGAGATCATCGTAGAACATATAAATGTGAACTGAATCTAATTTTTAATCCAAAAATCTAAATTTATGGTTTATAAATTGTTCACAAATCTTGTATACTTATTACTCTATTTTTTTGAATCACAATCGATGCTAGTAAATTTAATGACACATATCCTCAACAATAATATTATAGTAGTATCATTGTTGGCGATAATAAACAGTTTATTCCAGATCAGTTGTTACTTGTTAGTTAGAGCACCACAGGTCAAAGCTCGTTACAGTGAAACCATCAGGCCGTTGGTCCGATTAACGGCTTCTGATTCCCTTTTTCTCTAGAAATTATTCATTTGTCGAAAACAAATGAGTAATTATGATCATACTATACCTGATTTGCATGATACACCCAATATTGGCCCCAATCAAATGGAGAAAAAGCCAAGTGCTAATTATGACTTAATTGACTAAAGCAATACGACTAAAGTCAGTATTTGGGAAACATAACATATGCATAGATTGTCGATTAGTTTCTATCATGAACAGAATATATAAGCTTAATTATGACGTTACATTACAGAATAAAAAAAACTTATCGTTCCCACTTTCTGAACATAATTATAATTGATTCACAGGAATATATTGTTATAATGACTTATGCATTAGCTTAACATAGACGGATGCTTGGTCACTGTATTTCAAGGTCGACTAGTCAAGGTATGCTTCGTCTAATCGTACAGTGTTTCAAGATGGACTCCTAGAGGTTCCGTTTCCGTATTTAATATCTTTTAAAATTGGGATGTGATTAAGCAAGTACAAGGATGTAAAGTTGTAATGTTCCTTACTACTATAGTAGATGATCGAAAGAAAAGATGAGATCTCATCCTTTCAAGAACATGTCAATGACAAAAATATCAGGCTTAGTGTCGTTGGTGTTACAATAGCCTAGATGTTTTTATAAGAAATATAATAGTGGAATCTTTGATCGTGGGTGTAAATATCCTTTTTACATCTAAACAAAAAGGTGCATTCAATTTGTCAAAAAAAAAAAAAAAAAAAAAAGGGTGCATTCAAAGTCACGAATAGAAATGAATAGGGAGTTGAATATGCTTTTCTCTTTTTATGGCTACACAACTCATTTTCTCCTTTAATTGTGATCATCAAGGCGTTGACAAAGTGAGATAAAAATCCAAATGTTGCCGGCTAATTATATGTCACTGCTTGCAATCAATTCTTCAGCTGTATATTAGCCACCACTCTATACTCTATGATCTATCCCTTGTCCTAACACAATCTACGGTATTTTTCATACATTCACATTAGTCAAAAATGACGATATGGTTTTGCACGAAATCAATGGAGAAGCAGATTAAAGGCTAATTTCGTGTTTAAAGCTCAACGTAACTCATGCCGAACGTTATAAGATGTACACAGGCGATCGGACAGAAGTGATTGATCGAATAAGTGAAAGTTGAACCCTTGTGCTATTGCTAAACGTGATGAAATTTCGAAGGAAGGGACTACAACCAAGATGTGGTCTCGAATTCGAGTCCTTTCAAAGTCATTTAGGGTCTTGTTTTGCTTTTCATAGTTTTTTGGGACCGTTTTTGCTTTAATAGTAGCTTGTAGTTTCGGTCGACTTCAGGTCTCATGTAAACCTCATAAACAGTATAGTGTGATTAAAGGTTTATCCTGCATCGGCCAATTATACTTCGAAGATTATCTTCCTTTTGTGATGAAGTAAAAGTTCACATTGTGGAGTCAGATTCGTCCGTCATAGTATTAGATCGATATCTGATAGTCATGATAGTTCCATCCTACGTACGCGACGGAAACACAGCAGAAGGAAGGAAAGAAGTACAAGTACTCGCGAAACAGACAACAAAGAGATGATAGATTCTAGGCATGTTTAATTAGCATCCACATGATTATATGATGAAAAGTCGCGACATAGAGTCTATTTACAGTTCTTGCCCCCAACTATATTGCAAATCAAGAGATAGATATGTAAAGAGAAGTTCCGCTTGTAGCAAGAAAGCATTCCAATCAAGTCAACAAGATCGGATGTACGTGTGAAGAGAGAGGAAATTCATTGTCAAGGTAGGCTCAGGTCAATAAGTTAAATAGGTTAACCCCAGACACCCACTTCTTGCAAATCTAGCACTCGTATATTCCTTCTGTTCAGATCGAGTAGAAAATGATAAAAAACGGTTCACACGAGGTTTAAGTTCAATATCAGCCAAGATTTTCTAATCGACCTAAGGAGGACGATATGTATATTGTCTCATTCTTGTTTCCAATAACTACGAGACTGCTAACATAAGATTGATACGTTCTATGCATAGGAGACGAATACAACAAAAGAGAGTGCAAAGAGGTCGTAACAGCATTTTCTTCGAACTTGCATGAAAATACATAGATATAACTTTAATTTAGATGAGCAAAAACAATTAAATCAACTCTACTTGATTTATATATATATATGATCTACATGTACAAAAACACGAAAAAGGGATATCCCTATATTGTTATTGCCTACCTTTATGAAACGACGTACACGTATGATACATCACGAGATTGGTATGTCCGAAGCCGGATCTCTCAGAGTCATCTCTTCCTCAAAATTTCCCAAGTTCGGAAAAATTCAGAAGAAAATTGCTCTGGATTTAACAACTCCAGCTCAGTAGATATCAACTCGATCTTCGTACAACATCATACAAAGTTGTTAGACCACAACGACGATGAGTCGTTCACATTGCTACACGCCTCCTATGCTATGAAGCTTTGCATCCAATCTCCCTCATTCTAAACCTTTCCTTTTCATCAGAACCACAAAAAAGGTCCCTAATGAAAAAGAAACAAAGGAGAAACTCTGTTCACACTTATCGCTTCCATTCTCAACCTTTTCCTACTGGTTCCCGTGCTCCCCGAAACACTGTTGCATGTAACACGACGATCCTATCCATGATTCGTTATCCCGAACATGAGCATTTCGCCCTATTATCCACGAGCAACTGAAACAAAATTTACACGGATCAATTGACTACAAGATTAATGACCAAATAAGTTGCACCCTTCACAGGTCAATAACTATGCATCCGAAAATAAAAACTGCGACCTTTCAGTCCCACCGTGAGAGCCAGTTAAGTAATGGAGATGGAACATGAGAGTAACTCCTGATGGAAGGTAGGCAGACAAGGAGTCAAAGCATTGGATTGCATTCACTTCAGCACTATTGCCATGACTTGGTGTTGCCAAGAATGGATGACCAAAATGACAAGGAAATAATAATGAAACAACTTTTTTTTTTTTTCCTATCTTTTTTCATTTTGGTTACCTTTTGAGTTTTGACACATAATGGGTACTACAAATATGGAACCATACCTTGACTTGTTTCTGGAGATCTTTAATGTATTCAACAGCCAAATCTAACATGTCTGCTGTGTTTGTTTGCTACAAAAAGAAACACATTGCACATGATATATCATTCAGAACATGGTACAAATTTAAGTCAGGTTCCATGGGTTCAAAATCTCATATCAAGGGCATGCTATTGTCTTTAGTCGTTACAAAATTTGTGTCAGAGAACTTGGCATACCTTATCCATGTAAGGAACCAAATCCTGAAGCTTCCTCATCCTTTCGCTAATCTTGGTTCTTCTCACCTGTAGCATGAATCGTACCCAATATCAGAATTGTCATTTAATAAGGAATCAGGAGCAAAAACAAGCTGCAACATTGATTGAAGCAGTAAACATGGTGGCCTGTTTACCCATGGTAATGGTAAGAACATGTCGGTATGGTTACATGCCAGTGTGCTTACATTTTTTGTTCCTATTACTGTTAGATTGACATGTTTCCGCGGTTGATATCACCAGAACAAGGTGTTTTTAAGTAGGAAGAGCAGAAAAGGAAGGATTAGATAGCGTGTTTTCGCAATTAAAGACGCTAAAGCATAACGTGTAATCTACCATATGGTCAGATAAGCTGTCAAAAACGATGATTAAAGTGTGAAACTCACCCGCTCCGCTATGCTGCGAGGATGAGTGGCCATCCCACGCTTAGCCCTGATCTTACAAGGAACAGAATCCTGGAAATGCAACAGCTTCTCCATAGCATTCTTCGGCAGACTCAGATGATGTGCCAACAGCGGAGGCCGATTTCCGATCTCACCATTCTGATAAAAAAAACAACAATCAGACACAACAAACTAACTGAAAACACAAAGAACAAACAGGACACCAAGATCAACCTGATTCTCAGGTGAATTCAGGTCAGAAAAGGCCTTATGATCATCATCATCATCCAAACCCGCGAAATTATCAGTCAACATCACCGAATCATCCCACGAATTTATCGGGAACCCCGTGAGGTACCCGCCTCCGTTTTCGTTGCCGTTATTGTTATTGTTGTTGCTATTGTTGGTGCTTCGTCCATGGTTGAAACTCCTCTCGTCGAGACCAGACGACGGCGATGAAAGCCCAGACGAGAAACTTATCTGCCGGTTTAGTCTCCCCGAGGAAGGGAATGAATCGTTGTTTCGATTGCTGTTCTTGTTGGTGCTGTTCGTCCCCAAATTCCTCATAGCAGCAAACCCTGAAAGTTCAAAGAGATTTGAAATCAGCCCGTCAAAATTCTATAAAACTATCCAATTGATATCACAAACAAAATGAGAACTGATAACTGAAAAAATCTCAGATTTTGAAATCGTTGAATAATCAAAACCCAGAATTTCAAAATCCTAATCGCAGCAAACCCTAAAACTTGCAAGAATTTCCAAGTCGGTGATTTTCCATACAAAAATGTTCTTATTCAACCGAAAGGCTAAATCCAAATCTATCTTTGATCAAAACCCAGATATCAAATCGTTGAATAATGATAACCCAGAATTTAAATTCCTAATCGCAGCAGCCGTGAGACTTAATGAATTTCCAAATCAGCGAATTTTCAGGTAATTTTGTTCAAACCCATCGCATAGACTAAATGAAAATCGGTTTATGATGAAAACCCAGAATTTCAAATCGTCAAATAATAAAACCCCATAATTACAAATCGGCTGAGTCATGTTGTTATAGCCTGATGATAGAAAATACAACCATAACTCACCATCATCGAGGTTGATGTTGGCCAAGAAACCAGCAGGCAAGCTGCTGTGTCTCACAAGACCATTACCACTAGTCTTCATCTGCTGATTCATTGAATCCATAGCCACAGGTCCCGGAGCCCGAAACGGGTTCGAAACCGAACCACCCGTAGGAACACGAAAAGGGCTGGGGCTCGGGATGATGTTGCCGCCCGTAGTCCCGGGCGAGGTCATCCCGGTCCCTCCGACACCAATCTTGAGCTGCTGAGATATGTTCGAATCCATATGAGCCCTGAACGGGCTAACATGGTTCGAAGCAGGCGAGATCGAGCCATTGATCTTGTTCATATTGATGTTGTCCATAAACATGGAGCTTGCTCCACCAAAGGGACTATTCTCGACGGATGAGTTCGACGAAACAGGCGAGCTGTTAAGGTTCTGTTTCGCCAGTGGCGGCTTATTAGGACTGTAGACCACCTGAGGCGACGAAGAGAAGTTATTCCCGTGTTGTTGCTGTGGCGCATCTTCCCGCTTCACTGTCACCATGAACTTGGCGGCCTGGACGGGGGAATTCTCTGGGATATCACATAGTTTGCTGCCGGTTAATGTGTCTGTTGAAGAACCGTCGACGGATGACATGAACTTCTCGATGATGCTCTCAGTTTCTGGACTCAGCGGCCTAGGCTGCTGCTGCTGCCGCTCTTGATTGTAGTCCGGTTTAGACGTGTTAGTGATAATGATGTTGCTGGTGTCGATGGTGTCGAGGTATGATGCGAAGTATGAGCTCGGGGCTGATCGGTATCGGGTGAGTCCGTTTGTTGGCTGTTGTTGCTGGTGCTGCTTTGGTGGTGGTTGCACTGCTCTCTGGAGGTCTTGGAAGTGATGCTGGTATTGGTTCTGTTGGTGTTGATGATGATGATGATCTGGATCCATCATATTCGTCTATTGATTGAAAAGCGAACAAATTCAAGATATTTCGAACTGAGACTATATGATCAAAGAACAGAGCAAGGAAGAGATCAAGGAGAATACCAAGAATTCAAGACCAAACAAGATTGAATTTTGAGTACAATTTAATGATACCCAGATGATTTTTGAGATGAGAACAACAAAAGAGCACTGAAACACGAGAAACAGGTACCCTTTTGTTGATGGTGTGATGATCAGTGAGTTTATTTATCTATCAAACTCACTGTTTCAGATGATTCTTGTTTTTGTTATTGTGTCTAGAGATAGAATTGTGAGGGCTTTTTAGTTGTTGTCGTTGTCCTTTTGAGTATGTGGTGTGGTGAACAAAGTAGCAGCTAGGTGGGTTATAGTGAGAGGAGGAGTGTGTGAGGGATCAAGGAGACACAAATCACCATAATGTCAACCTTTATCTAGCGACTCTATTTTGGGTAATTGCAAATGCACCATCGGACAAAATGTAGATGTCACATTTTAACTTCCGAATCCAAAGTGATTGAGGTAGCCTAATTTTTTTAGATTTATTCATTTCATTATCAAGTGAATAAATTATTGGATTTTTTAAAATTTAATTTCAACTAATTTTTTTTGCTAACAGGAATAATCAATCTTAATTTTGTTATGTTAAATATATTTTATTTGTTGAAAATAATTTATATGTTCATATAACAAGATTATTTGAACATTTACTTTTGTTTGCATAATTGTATGGACAAACAAATATATGTTTTTGGCAATCTCTAGGTTCAAACCGAAAGACTACCAAGTTATCCCTCCACTGCTGTATTGCATTATACTAATTCTCGTCTCGAATGTTATAATGAACCCTATATATGATTTCCATATCTTTAGCGATATAAAAACAACACCCAAATTAAATAATTTCAATACAAACATAAAAATACGATGTCAAAAAAGATTTACAAATGAGGTCTAAAAGAGTTGACTAATTGATAATCCGTTTCTCCTTCTAACCATGAGGTTAGGATTCGTTATCTCATTTTTTTTCTATTATAAATATATAATAGGAATAAGATTCCATATATTTCGTGCTTCCTATCTTACATTTGACGGGATTGTATGATATGCTGCTTTCCTTTGGTTTTACAAGAAAATAGTCCCTTCGTCCCACTTAAAACACAATATTGTAATTGTGTGTATTTGTGAAGGAAAACTTTAATTTTCGTTATGAAACGATCAAAATTGTTTTATGTAAATTTATCGTGAAAAATTAATCATAATATAAATTATATATTTTCATATGATGAAGGTTACGGGATGACCAAATACTATTTGATTAAAAAATAAAATTCATTAAAATATATATTGAATAGTATCTAAAGTTAAAGCAATGTGCTTTTTACGAGACAGATGGAGTACAATGCATGCAAAGTACTTATAAGTAAATTGGGATTGATAGAGTATTTATATGGAGTATATTGGGATGGATAGAATTATATATATGGAGAAAGGATTAGTATAACTTTCTTTCCATCCCAATACAATTGCAAAGGTTTTTTCCCAGCTGTCGCTTGCAACATTATCATTTTTATTAAATTTTCATCTAAAAAGATCAAATAATTATTACTTTCTCAGTTTCATAATACATGTAATATTTTTTTTTGTCTCAATATATTTGTAACATTTTTTTAACAAAATTTTAATCTGAAAAAAAAATCAACAGAAAGTTTTCCTATGTTACATATTTTATAAAATAATTCTCAATTCATACAACCTGGTAATTTTTTTTTCATTTGATATAACTTTAGTCTCCCTTCCCAAACTTCTTCCATCTCTGTATCGTATCACCACCATCACTACCGACCTTGATCTCGTCCCTTCCTTCTCTGCTAATGTTCGATCGAAGAATCGAATCATCGATCGAAATAACAAGAACGGAGCTCTGATTCGATTATCAATTTTAAGTTTTTTATTGAGGAAGTATGAGATTCTGCGGCTGTGATGATGGGGAGCTTGAACATGGAGGGGCAGGGTGGGGTACAGCAGGGTTGGATCAATCGTTTGGCTGAGGAGACGGAACCACTCGTGGTGGCCTGGGGAAAGCTGTTGGAAGCATGCGAAGACGAATCGCATTTGAGGGACGAGCAAGCTGATGATTTTATGAATGTGTAAACGATCATCAATCGTCCTGGTTTGTTTTCGTTTTTGTTGGTTTGATTTTGAGCAACTTTTCGAGGAAAATTGAATTGGTGCACTGTTTGATTTGTTCTGATGCGTTGTTTCGAAACAGTGCTCCACTTATGAGAAACACTGCGTCAATTCAAAAATGACAAATAGGACGTCAATTATGAGAAATAGTGTATCAGTTCAAAAATCATAAACATGGTGTCAGTTATAAGAAACAATGCAGCAGTTCAAAAATTACAAATAGGATGACTATTTAATCTGGAATTATTTCGATTGAATTCATGCATGGATATATCAATCTGATGTCAGTTTTCTTTCAAAAATTCGACCAACAAAACTCTACTTTATCAATTTCACCTTTTTTTCGTTTGGATTTATGGTTGAAAACAGTGTGCCTCATGAGATTATTGAGTTGAATCGAATTCAATTTTTGATTTGGTTTTGAGAGTTGATTTGAGTTGGTTTTGGGTTTCGATTTAGATTTGAAATGGTTTTCGACACACTGTCGTTGTGTGGAATGGTTTCCGTCATGGGTTTGGGTGATTTTGGTTTGATAACTGAAATTGTACTAGATGAGAATTATTTTCCCGGATTATATCAGTTGTGAATTTTTTATGTTTTTTTAGTTTTTGGATTTTTTTTCAAAACTCAAATCAATCCTGTTATGTTATAGCAAACTCAATACATTCTCTCTTAATTGCTAAAATAAACTACACTATCTCCAAATAATATTCTTTTTCATCAAACTCCACAAAAAATCAAGACACATATAAAAATCCCACGTCGGATCAAACGGTTGCATGTAAATTGGGTCAGAAGGACTATTTGTTACAGTACATTCTACTAGCTACATCCTCTTTTAACTATTACAAATTTACAATAAACCCAATTATCATTTAAAAATATTTCTTCATCAAATTTTATTTAAAATTTAACATACACACAAAAATTTATGCACCAAACAATTATAAGTAATACAGGATGCAGGGAGTATTTATTATTTAAAAAATATATGTATGTCATGACATATCTAAGTTTAAGTATGTGACATTAATACGTGGAAATAGATGTGTTTGGGAATATGGATCACATTTTATGATAGTGAATTTATTAATTATTGAGTTCTCATCTCAAGATGCATCTTTTCTCTATATTTTAATCTCGATCGTTGGATTTATATAAACATATCTAAGCTTAGATCTATCATACTTTCTCCGTTTTGATTTATCTATCATTTGAAGAGTGGAATATAATTTTAAAATATCTATCGTAGGAGATAATTTAGCCCAAAATTGAACTTTCTTATCGATTTACTTAAAGATTTATTGCTCATTATTTCTTGATTCATTCAATGCAATCATCACTTTCTTGTATCATTATAAGGATAATAATGAAATTTGTTTGTATCATTAAAATATATCATCAAAATTTTTAATTTGTATATTTTGATTAGAGCAACAAATAAATTAAAACGAAAAGAATATTTGGCAAGCCCATTTTATTTCCCTAATTTTATTTCCCTAATTTTATTTCTGATTTCAAAAACGTGTCTTTCTCACAAAGTTTTCAGTTCCGCGGCGGTATTTGTTCTGTTTGTGCGGTTCTATTTATTGAGAACAGTGCTGTTGGCCACTCTGAACTCAACACAACCCAGAAAGTTTCTGTTGCTTTTCCATGCTCTTATCTCATCTCCCATCACCATGGTCTCCCACAATCCCCAAAATACCCCTCAAAAAGTTCATATTCACATCAACTGCCACTTCTGGTGTCATTTCTGACGCACCGAATGACGTCATATTGTATTCTAAACATGATGACCATTTTGCCCCTACAGAGCTCAGATGATTGTACAGAAATCAGAAGCTGGGGGAACCAAAGGGGGATATGTTCCCTTTTTTAAATTGTTGAAAATGAAATGTGAGGCTCAGCGCATAAGTTCCCTAAAGGGTTACCCTTTGATGAGGGCAATAACCAAGTGAAAATGACCATTTTGCCCCTACGAGGACCATTTAGCTGTTCGTTGTTTTAATGCTGAAGTTGAAAGCTGTGGGAGTTACTACTATCTTACATATTGCCTGCAGACGAAGGCTTGTTATTTGGTTAGCGGAGCTGAGAATGACACAAAATCTAGGCTTCGATAAGAGATCGTATCTTGATTGTAGGGTAATTAATTGGGATATATTTGTCGAATGGGAGAGTAATTGATTCGTGCAAGTGACCATGTGGGAAGGATATATCTTCGATCGCCTAGTATCGTGGAATTGGATTGTGTTTGAGAACGTTTGCTGGAGTGGTTTTATGATGTCGTTTTAGATCCTACGCGCGAAGGGAATTGTAGTTGTATTTGGACAACAGAGATACCACACGCATTAATTTTTTGATCTTGACCTATTCTGATCCTCCCATTCCCTAAACCAAAGTTTGACGACGTAACAAATGGATAAAAGTTGACGACATAACGAATGGTATCAACAATCCGATTGAAAAGATGAAGAGATTTTTAACCTAGAAAACAGAAGGATCAAGAGAACAAATATATTTATGTTTTAAATTTTATTAATTTTTTATCTTTCTAAAAACTACTTTTACTGTACCGTGTTCATGATTTTGTTTAATGTATATAGGAAAATGATAAATCCAATACAATTTTTTTATTTCTAAGATAATGTGTAAGATAAGGACAAAATTGTCCAAAATTTTCTTGTGAGTGAGGGGGACTTGGAAGGATCAAGATACATCTTGTCAATATTAATCCCTTATATATGTTGTGCATATCATTGTCTACTATTGGAGCATACACTGTTACTTTTATTTTCTATACTAGGCTGAAGGGAGGGGTCGATCTATCATTTATGCGAGTTAGATATAGATTTTATTTTCCCCTTTTTTTTATCAAAATTATAATCGTTTGATTTGATACGAGAATTTATAATCTTCTCGTTTTAAAAAAAATTACAAATTATTGATCAGTCACGATAACTTATGTGTATGTTGATTTTTATTATAAACACTAATTTGTCCTTTGACTTATGTGAGTGAGGAAAAAAATATATAATAAATTGATGTGATAGAAAATAAAAGATAAGAGGGTTTTAATATTTTTGTAGGAAAAAACTTTTCAGATATGATAATGTAGTACTCCTTTCGTTCCATAATATAAGCAACGGAGGGAGACACAAGCAAAAAACTTCACGACGATACAAATGATCCATAAAATGATCAAACGATGATTTTCGTAAATTTATCGTAAAACATCAAATATAGTGTAAGGTACAAACTATAACTCTGGATTAAAATAAAAATCATACAATATAATTTACTTACAAAAAATAACGCATTGAAATACGTAATGAATATTATGGTTACTGCATAATGTTGCCTATATTATGAAATGGAGGTAATAATTTATTTAGGACATTCCAATTTAATAAGTGTTGAAATTTCTTTTGGGCAGGGGCAATCTGTGTTAAAATTTAGGAGAAATGACTAAATTGCAATTCGACTTATGTGAGTGAGAGGAGTGAGAAAAAAAGAAGATGAAAAAGATAATGTGATGAGTTGACGTGATATGAAATAAAAAGTAGGACCGTTTTAATATTTCATAGGTAAAAGATTCTTAAATAAGATAATGTTATACTATCTTCGCCCCATGAAAATTATAGCACTTGTTTTATTTGGATCTCTAAGAAAAAAATATAATGTTTCCTAATTTGATAAGAATAACATTAAATTAGCTACAATTCATCCACCAACTCCTCTCATAATTGTTAAATAAATCTTATTTTTAATATTGTTCAATAAATATTCAACATATACATAAATTCTCAATTTGGATCAAATCTTTGTAATTTTCACAGAATGGAGGAAGTAACTTTTATGGGACATTCCAAAAAAGAAAAAGAAAAATGTATTCTACGATTTTATTGGGATGGAGGAAGTAGTACGTTTTACTCATGTATTAATAATATATACGAGCTCATTTTATTGGGTTCGAAATCAAAGTAATATCTCCATCCAAAAAAATTACAACCAGTTGATTTATCACGATAATTTATGTGTGTATTATTTTTTGTTATAAAAACTAATTTGTCATTTGACTTGTGTGAGTGGGAGGAGTGAGAAAAAGAAAAGGAGGAGAAAAAGTAATGGGATGAGTTGCTGTGATATAAAATAAATAATTATGATGTTTTGATATTTTTATAGAAAAACCTTTGTAAATAAGGTAATGTTATAATTTGATTGGAACATCCCAATTTAATAAGTGTTGTAATTCTTTTGAAAAGGAGGGAATATTATTAAAAAAAAAAAAAAAATAAGTCTTTTCCCCCCTTTGCACTTATTTTTAACCGCTAGGTCAATGCATTTTTCACGCTAGAAGCTCTTTATGATAATTAAGAAATCTGCAAATTATGTGTCGAAGATCTGTATAAATTAAAGTCCTCTTTTTTAGCGGAAAAAGATAACGGAACATCAGTGTATCATCATTAACATTCCGAATTGGTTTATGTCTATGATTTGGTTAACTTTACGACCATTTTAAGCCCCGACATGTGAATAGAATATGATTCTTGTGTAAATGCAAAGTACAGGTAAAGGGCCCTTTCAAGGGTGAGATTGAGATTATCTACATGCTCAAACACTTTTTGTGCTAATTATGATTTGTCACGTGAAGCTAGCCTGACATGAATAAAAAGTGTAACTTCTAATGCGTTATCTCTGCTTTATATATGTATTTACAGTTTACACACATCGTCAAACTACTTGGTCGCGTACCTATACAGTTATACATGCACTTTTCATTAATAACGGAAAGAAATCATACACTTAGATTAATTGTTATTTGAATTAAAACAAACACAACAAAAAGTTTTTTATGCATGGGAAAATATGTGCATGACATAGTAATGCGGACTCTACTCTATAGTCGCGCAGTTTTAGAAGCTAAAGGGAAAGCTTAACCAATCTTGAATAACTTACGATAAAATGTCTGAAGTATTTAATTTAGACATAACTCATAGTCACAAGTCACATAATTAACTATTTTCAGATACATGAAAGAGCGTGACCTTTTCGAACTTGGAGTACATGATTAGTCATGACTTCTTCCACTAAATTTAAGCCCAATTTTTCGACTCGCGGGTTTAATGAACTTTCACTATAAGAAAAGTGTTTGTGTGATGGACGGGGATGATGGCTTTGCAAAGTCATCACAAGATGATGTTTTTTTTGTGATGGATATACAAAACCATCACTAAAACAATATTTTTCTATTATTTTCTCAGAAACAGAACGTCTTTGTTGTTTTGAAACAAAGCATCTATGTTTTTAAAAATAGAACGTTTGTGTTATATTTGAAACAGAATGACAAGAGTCATTTCAAAACAAATAATGTGCCTTTTTTATGTTACAAGAATCTATAGGAGAAAATTGAAGATAAATCTTCGCAGGGGTTCTTCTCTTTGTTCTTGTGATCTTCATCCTGATGAAGTTCTTCACCAAGTAACAGTCCATTAGGGCCAACAAGAAGGCATACTACTCTAAGTTACGGAAGTACCATGACAAGTATTTGGCTTCGGGAACCTCTTTTCAGATTCCAGGCTTGGCTCCTTTTGTTATATGATGTGTAACATCTTTTGTTTATGTATTTTATATTATTTTATACGCATGAATACAAGTCTCATGTTTATGTAAAATCAATTTTGATCGTTCCGCAAGATGTATTAGGTAGAAGCACGTAACTTATACAATCATTGATATTTCACGATAAATTTATACAAAAACTATGATTCATTGTCGTTGTACGCATGTCAAAATTTACATCGACACGCGTACAAATTCAAAATGTTGCAAAGTTAATAGGACGGAGGAAGTATAAAAAAGTCGTTTCAAAATATTCTATATGGTACAAGAATCATTAAAAAGCAATTCATTATTTGAAAGTTATGATACAATCAAATTTCATAACTCAAATGATAATAAATATTTTGATAATAAAATAAAGTCATAGAATCCAACATGGCTCAATAGTTTTCAATGAAGTTTATATTAGTTAGGTCATGGGTTTGAATTCCACCATGTACAAATATGTGAAACCGAGGTTGGCCGATCGTAGGTTGCCAATATCGGAGCGGGGGTAGTCGGCCGAAGACCGCCGGTGCCGGAGAGGGGATGGTTCTGATTAATTTTCCATTATTTTAACTATTTGATGATGCTCTTTTTCTATCACCAAAAATATGTAGCGATGTCAGAAAAGCTTGTAGGCCGTCAATATCGGAGCAGGGGTGGTTGGCCGAATACCGTCGGCGCCGGAGAGGGGGTGGTTAGGTAATCTAAAACCATCGATTAATTTTCCATTTATTTTAACTTTTTGATGATGGTCTTTTGCTATCAAAAAATATTTAGCGATGTCATGAAAAGCCTTTTATGACAAGGCCATATGTGATGAAGCGCGTGATGACAAAAGCAGTCACCAAAACCTTCTGTGTCGATTTCTCTATATTTAGTGATGACTTTCAACTATCACGCATGAACGGTCGATTCAACTATCACGCATGAATATTTTTTCAGTAGTGAGCTATTATATTATACTCTTTAAGTCTCATAATATAAAAGGTCTCATAATATAAAAGACGGTTTTTGATCCAACACGTGATGTGATGTGTATGCAGAATTTTTTAAAATCCTACAACATGTTGGACTTGTACCAACTTATGGCACTTATAATACTCTACCTGAGTCTTGTTTTTTATCCTTCTCTTGGACTTGGATCTTGTTACTAAACCTACTCCATCATTGATCGAAATTGGGTTCAACTTACTCGCATCAAGCACCGCAGAAATCACATCCTCAACCTTCAAATTGTCTCTCCCGACAAGTAAGGTTGTCTTGAGTGCGACATAGGAACTAGAAAGCGACTTCAATAAGATCAAGGCTTGATCTTTCGGATCTACCTTTTTTTCTAAACTGGTTAACTGAGACACCAACTTGTTGAACTAATCTATGTGATCGTTCAAATCCAATCCTTCCTTTATCTTCAAATCAAATAGGTCTATCTTAAAGAAGAGCTTATTTGATAACGATTTCGGCATATTGATATTCTTCAGTTTCTCCCATAACACCTTGGGAGAAGTCTCCGTCAAAACATGGTATTTTATCTTTGGCTCGAGACTGAAGAAAATGGTAGTGGTCACCTTCTCTTTCATCTCTTCCCAATCTTCCTTCTTCATGTCAACGTGCTTTTCGCCTTTAAGTCCCTTCGATAGTCCCTGCTGGACTAAGATATCCTTGATTATACTCTGTTAGATGCTGAAGTTCATCTTTCAATCGAACGGTTAATCTCGAACTTCATCGTATTCACCATCTTCTCGTCTACGCAACACACCAACTCCGAAAGCTTCAATCTTTATCAAAGATCTGACCTTTATCCAAAGATCCAATCTTTCCCTTCAAAGATCCAAACTTTGCTCTGCGTGATGCAACTTGGCGCTTTACTTGTTACGAATTCGAGCCAAATTGGTGGTCTCTAGTGGAGATGACTGTTGATGTACAGAAGGTTAATTTCTGGCCACTGTTCTTGCACTAGAGGATAGCCTTTCATGAATTGGTGACAATTGACATCTGCAAGGGCTTGCCTCAGACTTCTACCTGCAGTCTGGGGTGTCATCTGAATGTCAGATGTACCACTGTAGAGTAGGTCTTGAGGGAATCCTACTGATGGTGGATTTGCCCTGGTCTGCACCAATCCAAATGAGGATGGGGGTGAAAATACCAGGTTTAGTGGGGATACATCTTGATTTTGCATATGTTCCAGACCAGAGGGAGTGTCACTCATCAAGTGTTTGTTAATTTCCTCAAGTGTGACACTTTTGAAAGTGCTTTCTACTGTAGTTTGCTCCTTCCTTGGTAGTAAGGTTGTTTCCAGTGATTCATCCTCCACTATGATCACCTCTTCTGCGTGTGTGGGAGTGATGCCAAGTGTTGTAACCTGAGTGAACTCTGTCTGCTCAGTTGTTGGCTGATGATCTGTAGGTGTTTCTACTGTGATAGCCTCTGCTGCATCCCTGCTTGGTGATGCTGACTCTTTGATTGGTGATCCCTCTGCTGTTGGTTCAGTTACTGTGACTACTTCTATTGATACCTCACTAACCTCTGCCTCTTTTTCTTTGGAACTTGTTTGATTGATTCCAACAAAGGGATATGTCCTTTTCTGCTTCTGCTTTCTTATCCTTTGTCAATCGATTAGGAAAAGAAGCATTAGATATAATTCTGGTATCTTCAGGAGCAGGTATCCTTGTTTCTTCTTGTTGTTTAGGTGTTTGTTGAACATCAATTAGCTCTTCCTCCTAATCTTTATGAACTTCTAATGAGCTCAGATAGTTAAACTAACTTAATAATTCTAAATCAATTCAATTAGCTCGAATATGATTCAAAATAAATAAGCTGATTCATAACATGGAACCTAACATACATAACATAGGTAGCAATGAGCTCCTGGTGATGGTGCTTTGCCGACGGTTGATCTTGACAGGTAAGCATAAATTTCCAAGGTTGCAGCTCGGGCATGCTTGTCAACAAGCCTTTTCAACTCTGGCTCCACTTCTGGAGTGTACACAAACTTAACATGTTGCTGTTGTGCATGTTTATGCCTTCTTATTTTGAGGGTCGAGTCTTTGATCTCCAGAGCCCTACTGAACAGTATGTAGGGTTCAGTGGGCCTCTTTTTCTTGTTGGCCTCCATCCTTTGAATCAGAACAAGCTGCTCGATTTCTGCCTCTGTCATGCCATCAATTATTCTATTTTTTGTCCTTGAGCAGTCTGCTTTGATCCTATACCTTGTGGTTGGTCTTGAGAGAATGAGTTTTGGCTTTGCAGCCTTGGACTTCCTTTTGATTGGAAGTATAATATTCGAGAAAAAATTATTTTTCGGATTGTCATTTTAATTATAAATTCAAACTCGTTACTAAATTCTGAGAATTTTCATATATTTATTTCAACAAACGGTTGAAATAATTATACCAAATACAAACCTAGAGGATAACGTAATCTCAAACTATCCTAATTCGGCCAATCGCGGGACGACACATGTGTCCCTGTCCATTTCCCCCATTCCTCCCTTCCCTTTTCTTCCTCCCTCCCCTTTCCCTCCCCTGCACACACCACCACCGTTTCCCCTTCCCCGCTACCTTCCTCACCACCACCAGCTGCCACCGCCGGCCACCACCCCGCCGGCCGCCATCCTCCCCTCCTCCTCCTCTCCCCAGCCGCCCCAACCCAAGCCGCCACTCACCGCCCCAGCCTCACCAACCCCGACCCTCACAGCCGCCAGCCTCGCCACGACCAGCGCCGCCACCACCCGCCTTTTCCCCTTTCCCTTCCCCTGTCCCTGCCTCCAGCCATCAGCCGCCAACCTTTTCATCACCACAGTGCCGCCAGGACCGCCAGCCGCCCCGCCCAACTGCCTCAGCCGCCATTGCCCAGCAGCCAACCGCCAGCCGCAGGTCACCGTCGCCCTGTCGGATTCCAGCCGCCCGACGCTGCCTGAACAGCCTTCAGCCACACCGCCATCGTGCCGCCTCGCTCCTTCTTCGCGTGAGGTAACCCAACCTCCTCCTAATCCCCTTGGTATTGAATTGAAACTGTATATGTGTTATATTGCTGCTGATGTGTATGGATTGATAGATGATGAGAGTTGATGGAGTTTGGGATTTGTGTTGAGACGATGATCCGCAAGATGCAGGGAGTTTGGGAGTTAATGTGATGTACTGAGTAATCGTAAGAGTTCATGAGCACTGTTTATGTAACGACAATGCGATAATACGATAATAACGAATTGTGCCATAAAACGATATGCACATAACTAGAATTTAGAATACACTTAATTAAGGGAAACTATCAATGAATACATTATTACGATTAACGAATAAGGAATAAGGATGTTGTGGTTGTGGTTGTATCGGTTATTCTTGGTCGTATGGGGGGAGAGAAATGGTACCCCGAGAGATGTATGGTCGTATTGGTAAGGGCGGAGGCCCTTCGGTTATACTTGGTCGCATGGGGGAAGAGTAATGGTACCCCGAGAGATGTATGGT
>JAOVYX010017535.1:0-22034 GCA_035668315.1 Drosera spatulata
TGGTGCTTGGCATCGACTTCATCGAGGGTGTGAAGGCGATACCAATCCCCTTCGCTAATGTTTTACACATAGCGAAGAATGATGGAGTTTGCGTGGTCCCGATGATGCGACAAGCGAAGAGGGCTCAAGCGAGGAGGGTCGCAACCATGCAACTCTTTAAGGGAAGAAAAAGTGAGGAACCTACTCACTTGGAGGAAGGTGAGATCTCTCACGTGGCTAAGGAGGTACCAAACAAGATCTCACAAGTCTTGCCGAAGGAACACGGGAAGGAAGTCCCTCCAGGACGGCAAGATGGGTGCTCGAAGGATCATCGCGACAACCCAAGGAAGAGATTGAGCCATACGAGAGCGTCGCGACGATGACGTTCGTGACATAGATGGAGGAGTATGTCACGGACGGACTAATTTGTAAAGTTCGCTTTGAAGGATTGTCTAGAGTTCTCCATATTTCTCTAGACAATTCCATACTTTTCTAGAGTTTTCTTGAGAAGTCTAGGGTTCTCCGAAATTCTCTAGAATTCCTTAGAGTTAGGAAGAGTTCTCTAGGAAATTCTTGTACATAGGAGAAGGATATGGAAGAGTCTAGATGCCAAGTTTAGAACTCTCCATGAAGGTGTACATAAAGGGCTGCAAGGCTCATTTGCCAAACCATCCTATCTCATCCCAAGTAATTCCAAGACATCACATTCTTGTAAGCTCAAAGCTTTGTAAGCCTTCAAGTGTTCTTAATACAAGCTTGTTTTCAAGTCCAAACTCTCTTGTGTTCTCAAATATCACCTTTTGGGTGATAATTAGGCTGAGCTCAAGCGAAAGAGTGAGTAACTTGAGTGCCGCATGGGTAGCGAAAATCTAACCCCGTGACACTAAGCCTGAAAAACAGCTTGATAGAACACCACCAGCTTCGCCTCCATCAACACCATCATTATCGCCAGCACCTTCATCCTCACCATCATAAGCATCATCATCCTCAAATTCATTGTTAGAATCATTAAACACAATATTCAAAAGTCTAGAAAAAATCTATGAAGAGGCACAATTCCATTGAAAGGATGTGAAGAAGTAACATTTGAAGAAGCTGTAAATGAAAGAAGTGGAAGAGCATAATGAATGAGGACATCAGATCCATTGGAACGAACCAAACATGGGAGTTGTCCAGTCTCCCTAAACATCCCAGACGATTAGTGTGAAATGAGTGTAAAAAATCACGAAGAATGCAAGAGACAAGGTTGAGAACTCCTAACTAAGGCTCGAGGCTAAAGGCTTCTAACAAAAGGCTGGTATTGTCTATGATGAGTGGCCAATGTCCTGGAAAGAGTTAGCCAAAAGGAGGCGGCTAATTTTGTCTCACTAATGTAGCACATGTGGGCTAGCCGTAAATGCAAGATACACAACTCCCAAATAAAGCATGCTCATTTAATATCCCATCTATCCCATAGTTTTATGGTGGACTATCGATCTACAAACACAAAGACTACTTCAAGGGAGACGCGAAGCCATGAGAGATGCTTGATCAAGTGGATGACCCCACCGCCTGCCAAGATGATGATCAATGTAGATGTGGCAATGAGAGTGATTGGCATGACGAGCGTGGGTGTTACCGCTTGAAACCACAAATGGCGGCATGTAGCTAGGTCTTGAAACCACAATGATTGGTCTTGAAATGATGAAAATATTCTTCTACCTCTTGACCTGATGGTTGGCAAAACTATGGCCATCAAAACGGGTCTTGAGGTGACAAAATCAGCGGACATGGAGAGAATAAACTGATTATATTGTCTAACACTTATTTAACTCGTCCTTGTTTTTATAATCCTTTGTCGAACCAATTGGGATATTTCGAGGGATGTTTTTCCGGCAAAATCAACTCTTTCAGCATCGGGCTTACACCCACAATGAGCAAAACCCGTATACGTTATCCGCACGGGATTCATAGTATGCCTTTGGGAAATAATAGTCTACCTCAAATTAACGAGGCGTGTAACGAGGCTCAAGGATTTCGTGGTAGTTCTTCAATCTGATGAAGATACGTCTCTTGCAAATCAATGTTGCTTATTGGACAATGAGATACAAGCCTTGCACATGAGAATTTCAAATAGAAGTACAAAAACAGCGCAAACCTTGATGCTCCAATAATGAATAGGATTTGAGAAGGATCAGATATAATGTACAACTAAAACTTTAATAACAATAGAATTTAGAACGAAAACAGATACAAAACAAAAGTAACCTGCACTTGTTCCAAATCAGAGGAGATGAAAACTCGAAGACAAGCGTACAAATTGGTGATCTTTGTGGGGGTATGATTTTAAATCCAAGGCATACAAGTTTTATGATCCAATTCCTCGCAAGTTGCATGTGAGTAGGGATGTCGAGTTCGATGAAGAGAGCTCATTGGATTGAAATTTTAAAGCTATCTGAAATGAAGATGAAGTGTTCATAGGAGAGCCTAAAATACAGCATGATACAACACCACCGACTTCACCTGCAGCTTTGAAACACTACCGTAGTATATCTAAGGTAGCCTTTTTAAATGCTACCATAAAAGGTTCTGGTATTGTTTTTACAAAGCGCTATCATATCTAACAGAAACGCTACTGTATGTCCTAATGTGTTGAATGAGGCTTAAGAGGGGGGTGGGGGGTGGCAGTTGAATAGGCTTTATTAGAACCAATAAGGTTCTTTGCTTCACTCTGTCGAATGTAGTGAAGAAGCATTGTTGACTAAGTAGAGTATGTGTTATTGAGTTTTAGGTGATTTTTCTTTGTTAACTAAACGAAGTTTTAACTTGTTTGTTTTACCTGGTTTTTCAAGTCAAAATAATCAAGCAAAGCTAAATGTAAAAAATATAAAGTGCACCAGGATTTATAATGGTTCTGACAATACTGTTCAATTGAACTCTAAAGCATAAATCCACTCTTTCCTTGGTGATCAATGTAGCCAAACTAGAAGGTATTTCACTATGTTTGGGTTTTTGGTTTGCCCTTAACCTTTTTTACAAAGTACACTGAGGGTGCAAACTACAACACGGAACACCTTCCTTGAAGAGATTCTTTAGAGCTCTCCTGATTTCTCCTTGAAACAAGGTAGCCACTAAAACATACATCCTTCAATTATTTGTAAGACTCTGAGACGTTTGATGCAGCACCTCGTTTAGCTAGCTTGATCTCTTTGTCTCACAACAAGGTAATATTTTTCAATCAGATCAACACCAACAGCTTTGTTGCCACCCCATATTTATAGACAAGGCTTATTTATTTGTAGTTGTCTAGTTTGTACTTGGAAACAATCTCATCCTTCTATTTTAATCGAGAACTGTCCAAAAACAAGCTCCCAACGCTCCTGAAAACGACCTGAGATAATCCAGCCTATAATCTCTGGCACTGTTGATAGGAATGTGCAATTCCTATAATTATATAGAAATTGATGAAACAAAACTTAAAAGTATTAGCCATGATGTTATTAGTATGCTTAGGCTGGAAATTAGTTTGGAATCTGCAGTCTAGGTTAGATGCTGGAGAGCATTGTAGGCCACCAGATGCACACTACTACAGAGAATCTCGACAAAACAGCTAAGACATGCATGGAAAAAAAAAAAAGACATGCGCTTCAGGATGTAGGATTAATCTTGCAGACAAGGGCCAACACAACAATGCATAAAGGATTGCATCAGATCTGGGTGTAGACAAGGTCGTAGTAGTGACTGGGTGCAGACGAGGTCTTTACGGTACTGAGTGCAGACTGAGTTGTAGTAGACTGGAGTGCAACAAAGATGGTTGCTAAGGTTGGGGCAGAAGTCTGAGGATTAATCAAAACGAAGATTTGAGATTTAGAGTGACAGTATAATGATCAGAAAAAGCTGAGCTGTCAACATCAGTGAAAGAGTCACATGTGACAAGCTGTCACCATCAGGTCACGTATAGTCACGGGTTCATTCCCTCAGCCTATAAAAAGAGATCAAAAGCTCAAGGAACAGTGCTGTTAAATGAAGAATTGAACGCACAAAGTATGTAAAATCAATCAGAATTCAAACTATTCAAGTGAGCCGAATTGAAGAAGAACAGGAAGAAGAGGGTTCACTAGTCTGCATTGAAGAACAGAAGCTGCAGCAGAGTCCAGCAAAGGATCTGTGCAAAGGATCTAGGTTCTTCGCATTTGACAAGTTAGCTAGCTTATAAAGGGGTTGTCTTGTAAGCCAAAAACAAGAAGTAATGAACTCACCTCTTGGATTGACTATAGTGGTCACCAAGGGAAGATTGGACTAAGCTCTCGATTATCTGTTGATAACGAGTGTCTAAACCAGTATAAATGTCATGTTCTTTACTTGCTTTTCATTGTTATGAATTGTTAGAACTGTTAAAAATAAATCACAACAGCAAATAGAGACGAACTCTCAAAGTATAAGTCTCTACTGCAAACATTATTGAAATCAATTATTTCGCTATATTACACTAAAAATTTAAAACAACGTTTTCACCCCCCCCCCCCTCCTTTAGGTTGTAGCTGTGGATCTTACAATTGGTATCAGAGCCTGACTCTCAGACCTAACAGTTTTTGAAAGAAAATGTCATTTCTTTTGATTTACTTCTACAAAGGAGTTAATAACAGTTTATTTTGTGAAGAAATCATAGCTTCTCCAAAGCTACCTAAATGCCCCAAAAGTGGAGAGCCACCACCGTGCTCTTTTGACAAATTTAATCACTGGATGGTGAGAATGCTTGCACATCTGGATTCAAGTGATGAAAGAATACATGATGTAATCACAGATGAGCAATACATTTCAAAGATGTCAGATCCAGTTAATGTATCCAAGGAAGTGGATAAACCCAAGTCTCTCTGGACAAAAGAAGACTGGGACTTGGTGTTGGTGGATAGAAGGGCAAGAAATCAAATATTGAAAGCTCTTGATGAGGATATGTTTAAAATAGTGGTTCATACAACCACTATAAAGGAAACATGAGACGCTCTACTCCCAGGAATGAAGGAACAAATGAAAATAGAGAAAACAAAAAGGATGTCCTGATACAACAGTACGATTGGGTCTTAATTAGATCTGAAGAAAATCTGACCAGCTTCCATGAGAGGTTCAACGTACTCATCAACAACCTCAAGACTTTAGGGAAGACTTTTGACAACAAGTCAACCAATAATTCATGAGATCACTTGGTGAGATCTGGGAAACAAAGACTACAGCAATAAGGGAGTCCAGGGATCTTGCTCAGATGTCCTTGGTACAGCTATATGGTATGCTGCATACCTACAACCTGAAAGTTGAGCAAAAGAGATAAATTGATGAGGTTAGGATGAAAACTCTGGTTTTCAAAGCTCAAGAAAAAATTCTGAGATCAATGGCAGAAGAGGAAACCAGTGACACCTCGTCTACAAGCGAACTGGTAGTATCAGAAGAACTTGCACTGATGGGCAAGAAGTTCAGAAAGCTGTTCAAGAAGAAAAATCTCAAGAAGAACTTCTCAAGCAAGGTCAAAGAAGCAAAGAAGGAGGTCTGCTATAACTGTCGAAAGGCAGGGCACTTTGCTGCACAATGCAGGCGACTTGCACAGGAATCGTCGCACAGCGGAACAAAAAAGAATATGGCAAAGGGAGCTCTAGAAGGTAGGAAAAGGGCAAGGCCTATACTGCTAAAACTTGGAGTGAGACAGACTCAGATGATGAAGAGACAATCTCAAATGCTCAGCTCTGTCTCATGGCAAGGAATGAAGAAAAACAACAGGTATTCAATCTCTATGACTCAGATGCTACTTTAGAGGAATTGAAGGAGACACTTCAAGAAACCTCTGAAAGCTTTAGTTCCCTCTCAAGGGAACATAACGAGAATCTCGTGCTAATTGTAAATCTCAGAGAGGATTACGATCTAGCATCTGAAGAGATTGAATGTATAACAAGTGACCTAGCAGTGGCTCAAAATGAGCTGAAGAAATCAGATGAGAAGGTAAAGCTTCTTAATACAGTAGTGGAAACACTCACAAAGAGAAATACTGAGCTGCAAGCTCAAGTAGACACATGGAATAGAAAGACCCTAGAACTGCAGAAGATATTGAACATGAGTTAATCCTCGCATGATAGGTCTGGATTAGGCTACAAGGACTTGGTTGAATAACCTTTCACACTCAAAAGTGATTGAAAATGTCACAATCAGTTAGAAACAGGCAAAATAGACCTCTACAAAAGTCTTGTAGAAGGGAAAAGCCTATCCTGAACAAAAAGAGCAGAAGAGTAAGGCCTCTGCTGCTCAAACCTTAAGGGTTAAACCCTTGAGCAAAGTGTTAGCTCAAACTGATGCAAAACATCACAATGCGTACATGGTCTGGAATCATTAGATTGAAACCAATAAGAGGCCATACCGATCCCAGTATGCACCAAATTACTCAGTATGGAACAATACTTCCAATACTGCATACAGAAAACTACATCTGAAGCCGGTTTTCACATGTAGAATATAGCAGATGAGGTGAAGAAACACTAGCAGATCACCTAGAGCAATAAGACCAAGGGTCTACTGCTATACTTGTGGCAAACCTTGCCACAATTCGAATGTTGGACTCCACACAAGAAAAGTATTCAAATGTGGGTGCCCAAAGTTAACAAGTAAGGACCCATATTTGTGTGTACCATATACAAGTTAATCCTTTACTGCAGGAACAACAGATGTTTGGCTTATTTATTTTCCATTCTCATCCTTGTCAATTTTTACAGCTGCACTCATAGGAGTTTTCATGTGACTTGCATTTTCTAATCCATATTGCTTTACTGTGTTTTTCAGGTACTTGGCTTGATTTATAAATATCTCACTTTCTAACTGTTGTACCTGAAGTCCTATAAAATATTTCAATTCTCCCATTAAACTCATTTGAAATTTTGATTTCATTAATGCAGCAAACCTTTCGCACATTTTATTGTTAGTGCAGCCAAATATAATGTCATGAACATAAATTTGCACTAGGAGAATATGCTCCTTATGTTTCTTAAGAAATAGAGTGGTATCTAACTTTCCTCTCTGAAAGTTATTCTCACATAGAAAAGTTGAGAGAGTTTCATACCATGTCCTTAGATCTTGTTTTAAGCTATACAATGCTTTGTCTAACCTGTATACATGATGTGCATGTTCAAAGTCTTCAAATCCAGGAGGCAGTTCAATATACACCTCTTCTTGCAGCTTTCCATTGAGGAAGGCACTCTTTACATCCATTTGATAGACTTTGAATCCTTTATTATGCAGCATAGGCAAGGAACATTCTTATTGCTTCCAGTCTTGCAACAGGGGCAAAGGTTTCATCAAAATCAATTCCTTCTTCTTGTGAGTAAACTTTTGCTACTAGCTTGGCTTTGTTTCTGATGACTTTTTCATTTTCATCAGTTTTGTTTCTGAACACCCACTTGCAGCCAACAACTAGATAATTCTTGGGTCTTGGCACTAGATACTATACTTCGTTTCTTTGAAACTCATTTATTTCTTCTTGCATGGCATCAATCCAATTTGAATCACTTAGAGTTTCATTTATTATTTTTGGCTCTATTTTTTATGTAAAGCATGCAGACAGGCACTCTCTGGTTGTTGCTCTTCTACTCTACACAAATGTATCCTTGTCTCCAATGATGTCATTTTGTGTATGTGCCTTGATCCATCTCCTTTTGTCTTGATCAATGGTGATGTGTTCCATTTGTTGTTGTATTATGGGCTGCTCTGGCTCTGCTGCATTACTGTTCTCTTCTGTGTGTGCAGACTGCTAATCCTTTTCTACAGCTTCAGAGCTCTTGTCTACATTCTGTTTATCATCTATGCATGCACGTTCCACATCAAAGACATTAGCATCACGCATGAATATTTCAGATTCATCAAAAGACACATGAACTGACTCCTCAACTGTTTGTGTTTTCTTGTTATATACTCTAAAGACTTTACTAGTTGTGGAGTACCCTAGAAATGTTCCCTCGTCTGTCTTAGGATCATATTTTCTTAGATGATATTTATCATTGTTATGTATATAGCATTTGCATCCAAAAACATGAAGCTTTTTGGTAAATCAGCATCAGCAAGCATTGTTCTAGCAGTTTCTAAACGTGTCATATTTTTTCTTTCTGCTGCACCATTTTGTTTAGGTGTTCTAGGTGTTGAAAATATGTTTAATGCGATGATCATTACAGTAAACATCGACTCTTGTTTAAACAAATTTAATATCATGATCACTCCTAATTGTGATTATTTCAGTGTCCTCCTCATTTTGAACATGCCTTAGGAATCTAGTTAGCAGGCTGGAAGTTTCACTCTTTTTGTGAAGGAACATTACCCATGCATATCTTGAATAGTCATCTACTATGACTAGGGTTTACTTCTTTCTATTTAAAATTTCTGCTTCTATTGGACCAAAAAGATCCATGTGCAGTATTTCTAGTATTATAGATGATTCTGATAAGTTTAGAGGTTTGAAACTTGCTTTACTTTGCTTTCCCTCTTGGCATGATCTGCACAACTTATCCTTTTTAACTTGATTTGAGGAAGTCCTTTCACCAGGTTTTTTGAGGATAATTTAGCTATCGTTTTGAAATTAAAGTGTGCTAATCTCTTATGCCATAGTCAGTTTGTATCTTCAGCACCTTTTGTATAAAAGCATGTAATTTATGCTGACTGAGATGAATTGAAGTCTAATGCATAATATTTCCTTTTATAGTTCCTACCAGCATGACTTCTTTGGTGGCTTTGTCTCTTACTTGACATGAATCATGAGTGAAAGAAACATCATAATTTTTATTATACAATTGACTGATGGACAGCAGGTTAGGTTCTAAACCTTTAACATACACAATATCTCTAAAGATTAGATAACCTGTACCAAGGGTTCCATAACCTTTAGTTTTACCTGTCTTGCCCTCTCCAAAGATGACTAGGGGTCCTTCTTCTTTTCTGTAATGTTTCAGAATGTTTTTGTTCCCAGTCATATGTCTAGAGCGTTCACTGTCCAAGTATCATGTTTCATTTAGAGGAATAATAGGCTCACTTTTATACCTTACTGCAAGCAGACCAAACATTCAGCACTCAGTCTGTATATGTACAAGGTATGAAACTGATCCCAAAGAATCCCATTACACTATAGTAAAGAGAATCTTGAGATATCTCAAAGGAACTCCAGATCTTGGTGTATGTTATCCTAGGGAATTAGATTTTACACTAACAGGTTAGTAAGATGCAGACTTTGCAGGTTGTAGAGTTAACAGGAATATCACAAGTGGTTCATATCAATTTCTTGGTGCAAGTCTGATTTCATGGTTCAGCAAGAAACAAACCACAGTGTCAACCTCTACTGCAGAAGCAGAATACATAGCTGTAGGAAGTTGTGTTGCACAAGTGCTATGGATGAGGTCATAACTTGCAAACTACGGTATAATGTTTTCTAAAACTCCAATATTTTGTGACAACACGTCTGCAATGGCAATTTCAGAAAATCCAGTTTTTCATGTCAGGACCAAGCACATTGATGTTAGATATCATTTTATCAGAGATCATGTGCAAAAAGGTCACATTAAATTGGAATATATTCCAATAGAAAAATAAATTGCAGTATTTAATTGCGAGGTGAATTGGGTATGATTGATTTGAATCAGTAAAATGACCAAAAAATGCTCTATTGCACATGTGGAATGCAGACCAGCATTATTCTTACTCTACTTCAGTTCTATTTTTGGAAAAAAATATCGTTTTAAAAGTGATTGTCTAAAATTCCGTAATTGTCAAAATCTGTGACTGAATATGCACAGCGGCTAGTTTTTGAATGACAATGGTAATTTCTCAAAGAGAATAAATATGAAAAATTTCACAACTCAGAACACTTTTTAATCTCTCACTCTAAACTCTCTCTCTCTCTCTCTCTCTTTCTCTCTCTCGCTCGTCTGCAAACCCTAGTTCGTTCCTTTCGAGTCTAAATTCTTGCGAACTAAAAAATTTCTCTAAATTCTCTTGAAAAATGGCCAACACTCTATCCAACACTCTTCCAAGAATGACAAAGCTCAAGAGCAACAAAGTCCAACAAGAATGGTTGAGTTGCAGACGAGGGTGGTTCATGATTTTGAGACTTTGAAGAACAAATCAGATGAAGTGAAAGAAATATCTGAGCTGATCCAGGATAAAGATCTAAAGTATTTCTGTGAGAAAACAAGCAGAATATAAGAAGAAGTGGTACTAGACTTCATTGAAAAGTCCAAAGTTGTTGAGGACTTTCAAGACATCACATACACATCCACTAAGAGAATTAGGATAACCATCACTCCAAACGACTTCGAACGGTTGTTTAGGGTTTCAAATGATGGACCCGAAGACATTCCGGTCTCTGTGGTAACTGTTGGCATGCAATGATGAGTGAAGACAGACAAAAGGAAGGAATACGGACAATGAAGAAATATTTGTCCAAAGAACATAAACTGCTTGCAGACGTAGTGAAAAAGGTGATCATGTCAAGAGAATTCTCCAAAGATCAGATTACTTCTGATCAGCAAGAAATAATGTACGCAATCCTCACCAAAGACAAACTAAATTGGGCTAAACTACCGATGTGTGAACTAGCCAAAGCAGTTGAGGCCGAACGACCTCTATTTGGAAGAATTATCAGCATCATTCTGAAGGAGAAACTCAAACTCAAAATGATGTCCGGAAGATAGGGATGCAGCCAATAGGCTTCTCAAGGAAACCAGTAGTAGTGCAGACTAAAGAAAAGGTTGTAGACCAGCCTGACAAGAAGGAGTCTGAAAAGACGAAAGGAAAACTGATCAAAAAGGCACCGGAAGCCGAACTGAAGCAGGCAAGGATTGCAAGGGGAAACCTTGTTCTGCAGACCTCAGAAGAGGAAACAATATTGAAGCTTCCTGCTGTACAGCCTACAAAAATTGAGACAGAAGCACAGTCTGCACCAATAGAAGAGCAGACTAAGGCCAGTTCTCAAGAACCAACAATCGTAGCAATAATTAAGGCATCATCCTTAGAGAGTTTACCACCAAAGAAGCCAAAAATAGCTATACTTCACGATGCAAATTTTGCATTAAAGTATCTGAAGGCTGGTGCTGATGAGAACCTTCAGAAGCTTATCTTGGAAGCTCAGAAAAGTTATCAGGAAATCAGAGAAGAACCATGCGTACAGCTCAGGCAAGAGCTCGGTGCACAAGGGTACACAATGAAGGAGATTGAAGCCATTGAAGCTAAACTCAGAGGGATTCAGACTAAGCAACCACTTAGCACATTTACTGCAGCTTCATTCACAATAAGGACTACTGCAATAGAGGTATTTACAACAGCAATCATTTATGTCCCTACAGTAGGAATGGAATTAGCTGTGGTTGAAGCTGACCAACCCTCAACTGCAACAGAAGCATGGGCCACAACAACAACCACAGCAACACAATCTCTAGAAAAGGAAGAGATCATGAAGGCACTACAGACTGTCCAAGCCATACAAGAGAAGGTTCTGGAACACAGGGCCAAAATTGATGAAATGTTTGACAAGCATCAGAAGGAAGCAATGATCCAACAGTTTATCAAGGAGCACAAACATTCAAAAGGAAGTCTAAGGCTTCAAGGCCAAAGCTTATTCCCTCAAGACCAAACACAAGGTATAGGATCAATCAGACGGCTCAAGAACATAAATAGGCATAATTGATGGCATGATAGAAGTAGAAATTGAGTAGCTGGTTCAAATTCAAAGAATGGAGGATAACAAGAAAAAGATGCCCATCGAACCATACATATTGTTCAGTGGGGCTCTAGAAATCAAAGACTCAACTCAGAAGGCACAAACAGGCATAGCCGCAACATGTTGAATTTGTGCACACACCTGAAGTGGAGGCTGAACTTAAAAGGCTGGTTGACAAGTATGTTAGAGCGGCAACATTGGATATTTATGATTACCCATCAAGACCAACGATAGGAAAAGCACCATCACCAGAAGAACATGATGATGGTCATGATGAATCCCCAGAGCCAGAAGATCATGATGATGATGACATCATTAATGAGGTTGCTGAAGAAGGAATCAAGGAACTATCAACAGTAGAACCATCTATTACAGAAGTGCCAGCAGCAGAGTCCACTGTAGTCGAGTCTCCAGTAGCAGAGTCTCCATTGGCGAATCTACAGGAGTAGAATCAGAAAAACAAGAGGGAACAACATCAGAGGAACTTACAGCCGAAAAGGTAGAGGACAACGAGGCATCAATAGAGCTACTCACAGAAACTGAACCTACAACAGAGGGATCATTAACAAAGAAGTCAGTAGCACCAATCAGGGATGCAGCAGAGGCGACCACAGAAGAAACACTTGCAGACTATCAGCAGATCACTGAGTAAGCAGGGTTTACTCAAGTGACTACACTTGATCTCACTCCCACACAGGCAGAGGAGGTGATCATAGTGGAGGATGAATCACTGGAAACAACCTCAATTCCAAGAGAGGAGAAGACTGCAACAAAAAGCACTTTCAAAAGTATCACACTTGAGGAAATCAACAAACACTTAATGAGTGTCACTCCCTTTGGTCAAGAACAAATACAAGACCAAAGTGTATCTTCTCTAAACCTGGTTTTTTATCCCCCTTTTTATTTCGATTGGTTCAAACCAGGACAGATCCACCATCAGTAGGATTCCCTCAAGGCCTACTCCATAGTGGCACATCCGATATTCAAATGACACCCCAAACTGCAACTAGAAGTCTGAGGCAAGATCTTGCAGACGTTATCAAGCCAAAGGCCTCATGAGGAGAGGTTATCAGGGCACAAAACTCAGTGGGAGCAAACCCTATAAGAAAGGCTATCAGGGCATAAATCTCAAAGGGTGCAGCCTCACGGGGAGAAAAAAAGACACCACAGAAAATCAGAGGATCAGCCTCATAAACACAGCAAAAGCAGTGAGCATCACAGGTAGAAGGAATACACCCTTTGCTACACATTAGTCTAAGAAATAAGATTAAGTTTTTTTTATCAATAAATGTAATTAGTGAGTTAGCTTGTTGTTTTACTTAGAAGTTTTGTTAGCATGAATTTAGGAGGAGTTTGATAGAAATGTGCAATTCCTATAATTGTGCAGAAATTGATGAACAAAACTTAGAAGTATTACCCATGATGTTGTTAATGTGCTTATGTTGGAAATTAGTTAGGAATCTACAGTATAGGTTAGATGTTAGAGAGCATACGGCCACTGAAGGAGGGCATTGTGGGCCACCAGATGAAGACTACTACAAAGAATTTCGGCAAGGTAGCTAAGACATACATGGACAACAAAAGACCTGCAAGTGCTTCAGGATCTGGGATTAATCTAGCAGACAAGGGCCAACATAGTAATGCATAAAGGATTGCTTCAGATTTGGGTGAAGATAAGGTCACACCAGTGACTGGGTGTAGGCGAGGTCTCAAAGCTAATGAGTGTAGATTGAGTTGCAACAGATTGGAGTGAAACAGAGATGGTTGCTAAGATTGGGACAGAAGTTTGAGGATTAATCAAAACGAAGATTTGAGGTTCAGAGTAACAGTACGAGGATCAGAAAATGGTAAGCTGTCAACATCAGTGAAAGAGTCACATGTGACAAGCTGTCGCCATCAGGTCAAGTACAGTCATGGGTTCATTCCCTCACCCTATAAAAGGGGATCAAAGAGCTCAAGGAACAGTGTTGTTGAATGAAGAATTGAACGTACAAAGTGTGCAAAATCAATCAGAATTCAAACTGTTCAAGTGAGTCGAATTGAAGAAAAACAGGAAGAAGAGGGTTCACTAATCTGCATTGAAGAACAAAAGCTACAAGAGAATCCAGCAAAGGATCTGTGCAAAGGATCTAGGTTCTTCGCCTTTGACAAGTTACCTAACTTGTAGAGGGGTTGTCTTGTAAGGCAAAAATAAGAAGTTAGTGAACTCACCACTTAGATTGACTATATTGGTCACCAAAGGAAGACTAGACTAAGATCTCGATTATCAGTTGATAACGAGTGTCTGAACCAGTATAAACCTTGTGTTCTCTACTTGATTTTCAATGTTTTGAATTGTTAGAACTGTTAGAAATCAATCACAACAGCAAATAGAGACAAACTCCCAAAGTATAAGTCTCTGATGTAGACATTTTCAATAGTCTGCAAAGTTCATCAGTGTATTGAAATCAACTATTCCGCTATATTACCCTAAAAATTTAAAATAACCTATTTACCGCCGCTCTAAGTTGTACCTGTGGATCTCACAACTGTGACGTAGAATGTTTTGTCCAGTATTGAGCTTTGGTTTTCTCCTCTACTGATCTACTGGTATTAGAACACTTAGCCTCCTATAAAGAACATTCTCTTTTGATCATATGACTTAGCACATTTTGTGCAATCTAAAATCCATCCTGCTTTCTCATTCTCCCCTTCTGAGCTGAAGACCTCATGCAGTTCATCTGCACTCTATTGATCCACTAATCTACAGTCTGTTGATTCACTCATCTTGGCCCTTCTGTCCGGTCGGTTTGAACCTCTGGTGTCTTTCTGATTTCCTTAGAGCTGTTTTATTTATTACTAAATTGGTGATAACAAAACACTCCTAGATGTACACAGAATCTGATGATTGGTAAAAGGTAGAAATCATTTGATGATTTGATTGTGAAGAAGTGGAAGTGACTGCGTGACATTTCTTCTATTTCCTTCCTCTGTTGCAGTCATAGTCACTCCTTTTTTCTTTCTTAGGGTCCCTTGGTGGTGATTTGGATCTGTCTCTTCTTTTTAATTTATATCTGGAGATATCTAAACTGCTGTTTCTGCTGTCCTTTTTTTCATCTCTTCTTTGCTGTTTATATCCACTTCTCTGGTTGTAAGAACTCTTTCCAATGTGTTGTGTTTCTCCTATTCTATGCTGACCTTCTAATCTGTGCTGGTGTCCCGCAAAGTCCCCGTAGTATTGAACATGATAGCCCTCTCTTTTGATCCTTTCATGCTTTTCGTGTTCAGCTCTTTGTCGTTCTCGCTCTACAAAGGTCAACTTTGTTGCCTCTTGTGCAGCTATCTCTACAAAAGTATAGATTCTGTCGAGTTCTGCTGCCTATTATAATAAGTTCTGCCTTGCTGCCTCTCCTTCTAACTTCTATGCTTTCTCCCCTTTTTTTTTTTGTCATCATAGGGAGAGTTTTAACAGTTTCTCTAAGGTTATTCATAACGGTCTGAATAGCCTGCAATTTGTATGAAGTTTTCTTGTTGTGCTCATTGTCAGAGACGAGAATTTCATCTACCCTTTGGTTTAAATGGAATCTTCTTTTCTGTCAATCAAAGACTTGAGTCTGTCCCTGATAGTATTAAGATCCTTGGATTACTGTTGATGATGTGTGTTCATAGTAATCTCAAAGGTTTGATGTGTTCCTATCAATTTTTGTATGGCTTTATCAGAGAGCAGACTAGTAAGAGCAAGTTGAGTGAGCTCGCTATTGGTTTGTTTGTTCTTCTTCTCAACTTCCCTCAAGGTATAAGCTGTGCGGCGAATCATTTATGGAGTCTCATAAGCAAAGTTCTTCTATAGCTTCAATTTTAGAAGTTATAGTCCAGTCTCGAACTCTCTTTTGAACTGTTCCTGTTGGGCTGTCAATTTATATATTTCATATAGCATAGCCTCAGTGTTTCTGGTGCAAGAAGTCTGATGGGACTGATGCGCTGAACTTCTTGGGTTTGCAGTGGTCATGGTTATGGTTCATACTTGGTAGCAAGAAACTCTGGCGCATAGGAAGTCTACTATTGCCAATTCATTTCCTGTTGAAGTCGGTTTGGCGCGTTGATCTATCCCTCTACATCTTCTTCTTGTGTTTCCATTACTTCTATCAGAATCTGGTTTGCTGTGGACGTAAGCGGCTATGTATCTGGCTCATTGAAGGTGTCGAGGAGTTTCCTTGCTGTGTTGACAGCCATTTCTTATGAGGGATCCTTCATTGCCTCCTCCAATTCTTTAGGAAACTTCCTCTGTAAGGCAGCTATAGGCATATCACTCACTATGGGAGATAAGATTTGAAAGGTAGATTCTTCCCATATTAGTGTAATTTTCATTCAAATTAACACCTGAAGCTCTGCTGTCATCCCATATTTATAGACAAGGCTCATTCAGTAGCTGTTGCCCATTTTCTACATGGAAATAATCTCAGCCTTATATTTCAATTGAGAAGTGTCCAAAAACCAACTTCTAACGCCCCTGAAAATGTGATTAGAGCATAAAAATATAGGTTTGACTTTGTTTTCTTCTTGGTTTTCAATTTGTCTTGAGATGAATTATGCTTTAAATTGTGTTTAATTCTTCTTTTTGAGTTGATTCAGATATTTTCATTTCTGCTTTTGCAAGGGGGGTAAAACAAGACAAAAACATCGAAAATAGAGGTTAAACGGGCATAAAAGGCTTAAATCGGAGACGAGAGGGTACGAGTCGAAACTGGCCATGACGAGGTGGCCTAACAGGGAACCTCAGTCTTTACCATCGACGAACTTAGTCCTTTTGTGTTCAAGCGTTTTGTTTTCTTGCTTCATGTATCATTATTTAGTTCTTGCTACCCTTTGATCCTCGGTTATACATTTGTGCGCTTAAAGGTGGTTCTTTCTAGTGCATGCACCGACCTTCTCAAGGTTCGCTACAACCTTTTGATCTGGATATTGAATGCACTTTTTGGACACACCGAATGCAACAACAAGAATCCTCTCAATGATTCATCATGGGCATGAACCAAATTCCACCTTTTTGAGGGTGGAGATCATCCACTCAATATTCAAAATGCTCAAAACATCCAATGTCAAATTGATGTGGCGGTTCGAGCGGCAGTCCAAGTCGCCTTAACGACCACGAATCAAGGTGGTCAAGGCGTGAGGCCGAATCAAGACCAAGCTATGCCATGTGTGTTAGAGGAATATAGTGTCATTCTTACTCCCGCCATTGAAGCAAGAAATTTTGAGCTGAAACTGTCCCTTATATACATGATACATGTGGAGCAATTCTTCGGTCTTTCCCATGAGTGGCTAAATAACCATTTGGCATGGTTTCACATGCTAGTGAAGACTGTAAAGGTGAGTGGGGTGAGTGAAGAAGCTATACATTTGCACCTAGTTTCCTTCTTTCTAAAGGGAAAGGCTTCAGAGTGACTTTCCTCTTTCCCACCGTCTTCCATCGTCACTTGTGGGAAGCTGCACAAAAGTTCCTTGCTTAGTTTTTCTTGTCCGTAAAGATCGCCAAACTTCGAAGTGATATCTCGTCGTTTATTAATATGACATTGAGACTATTCACGAAGCATGGGAGAGGTTCAAGGAGCTTCCTAGGAAGTGCCCAAATCATGGCTTGTCCGATTGGATGCAAATAGAAAGTTTTGTTCAACGGGTTAAGGCTCGATGTGAGGTGTTCCCTTGATAAGGCGGCCAATGGTTGCTTCATAAAGCTTGGGTATCAAGAGGCATATGATTTGCTTGAGACTATGGCTGAAGGGGTATACCAATGGTCTAATGGGCGATTCACACCAAAGAAGGCACCGGGGGTGCTTGAACTTGATACGGCGACTACGATTACAAAGCAACTTGATGCTTTGGCGAAATAAGTGAGTACCTTGGCCGCAATTTCGAGTGCTCAAGCTCATGTGTGTCAAGCAACTCCACCTTCGTTTTGTGATCTTTGTGGTGGCTTGCATGTAAGCATCGAGTGTCATCTCCACTCACATATGATTAAATCACAAATGGTAGAACAAGCAACTATGAAAGAGCATACCCTCAGCCTCCGTAAGGAAATACCTTTTACAACCCGAACAATCCAAGGAACTATCCGGGATTCTCATTGAGGAATACTCAAGCGGCACAAGGACCTCCACCGGGTTTTAACTAAGCTCCCCCTTCTTAACCATCTTAACCTAATCTCGAAGACGACTTTGCGAAGTACATAGCCAAAATGAATGAGAACTTCCAACGTCATTTGATGATCTTGCAAAATCATAGGGCCAATTTAAGGAACTTGGAGACGTAAGTGGGTCGAATAGCAATGCTTTTGACTCATCGCCCTCAAGACCAACTCCCAAATGCCATGGAGGCGAACCCTATAGGGCATGCCAAGGCAATCACAATGATAACTGGGGAAAGAGCTCGAGAATCCCTAGGATTTGAAGGGTGACAAGAGGAAGCAAGTGGTTGAGGAGCTCGAACAAGCCAAAGAGGATGAGCCGGAGGTTCAACCGTAGGCCAAATCTAAGCTATTCCCAAATAATCCTCCTCCTTATGTACCAAAGATTCCATATCCGCAACAATTCTACAATCACAAGTTAGATAAACAATTCGAGAAGTTCTTGAATGTTTTCTGAAGATTGCACATCAATATTCCGTTTGAGGATGCTTTAGGTCAAACGTTCTCTTATGCCAAATTTATGAAGGAGCTTTTGTCCAACAAGAGGTGACTCAAAGATCTTGAGAACGTCAAGTTAAATAAAGAGTTTAGCGCCCTCATGACGCAAATTCCCACAAAATCTTTAAAACCTCGGGAGTTTCATCATCCCGTGCACCATCGGGAAGATTAATGTTGATAAGGCTTTATATGATTTGGGAACTTCGATTAACTTGATGCCTTATTCTTTTTGTAGAAAGCTTGGATTAATGGATTTAAAGCCAACTCATCTGGCGTTACAAATGGTGGATCTCTCCCTTACTTTCCCGAGAGTTATGCTGGAGGATGTGCTCGTAAAGGTCGATCAATTCATCTTTTCCAAGGATTTTGTGATCTTGGATATGGAGAAGGATGAAAACGTGCCAATCATCTTAGGAAGATCATTGCTTGCCACCGGAGGAGCATTGATTGATGTCAGAAGTGAAGAATTGAAGCTCCTGGTTGAAGGGGAAGAAGCTCCCTTCAAGGTATTCAAGGCTTTCAATGTATTGAGCGATCGCGAATCATGTTATTAGATTACGGTGTTTGAAGATAAACCGATAAAGAATATGGTAGATTCAATGCTTCAAAGTGAGGTAACACATTCTTTAGATGAGTTTGAGACTTGTCATCAAGGTATGAGTTTTACCTCTCATGAATCTCTATGTAAGAATAGTAAATCCAATGATCTTGATAAGTCCAATGACGTAGATAAGTCCCTTAAAGTTGTATTAAAGGAACAACATCAAGTCATTGAGATATTATTGAAAGGTAATGAGGACTTGGAGTCATCTAATGTTTGTTTGAAAGAAGAAACTGAGAACCTTGAATTGAAAAACGATTATCTGGAGATTGAGGTTCAAGACCTTAGCAGTAAACTTGCACCAAGTGCATTTCACGTACCTATAGTTGCACAAAAGGCAACACAAGATTGTGGAACCAAAACTTCACGTGTCTGGAAAAGAAAAAGATGCTCAAATACTAGTAGTTCTCGTGCTAGGGTCTATCGTGATGCATTTGATCCTTTTTTCGATTATTGGTATGACGAAGCTTCAGAA
This sequence comes from Drosera spatulata, assembly GCA_035668315.1. Taxonomy (NCBI): domain Eukaryota; kingdom Viridiplantae; phylum Streptophyta; class Magnoliopsida; order Caryophyllales; family Droseraceae; genus Drosera; species Drosera spatulata. The sequence continues at coordinate 19,427 of JAOVYX010017535.1, forward strand.
AACCTTCACGGATCGTGCGAGGCATGGATTGAGAAGTGCCTTCTTGGGAATCATAGAGCACCAATTGAATAAGGAATGATGAAGGTTTGGGTACCTTAGTCAAGGCATTTACCAAGAGAATTCAAAGCTGGGATGAAGATTTCAAGACATCGGGCCGATGACGTTAAACCAAGGGCTACTTAGGAGGCAACCCAAAGGGAATTTTCTTATCAAAATAAGTGATTTGACATCGTTTTTAATCATTTCTCAATCTTATGTTATGTGTTTTGATGTTTTGTAGGTAGCATTTCGAATAAAAGAAGCTCATGATGAAGGTTGGTACAACAACTTAAATAGGCTCTCAGATAGTCGACCAATGGTATGAACTTTTGTGATTTTTGTTTTCGTTGTTTCACTTATTTCGATGTTAAAATGAAATTCTGGACAAAAAATGATTAATAATGGTCAAAACGAGATGAAAAACGCATGTCTAGAGGCATGGAACCGTGGAGCATAAATGATAAACGCTCTGGTCTCGATTTTATCGAAACCTGAAAATGAAACATATAACCCGTGAGCAAAAGGCTCAATAACCTAGAGTGACGTATTTTATTCCCAGGGAATTTTTAATGACTATGGCAGATCCGAGAATACTTCTGAAGGAACCCTCGAAGGGAAGCATGTCATAGAAAAATATATACTCATGCCATATAATCCAATAATAATGTTATATCCATTTTTTGAGTATTTCCTTGTTTTTATTATTTACCAACGATATTGGACAAGACCTTAAAGGACTAACTTAGAGGGATAGGACCAACTCTGGCAAACTCAATTAAATCATATGACAAACAACTGGTTGTCAATAGTTGAACGAACAAGTCTACCTGAAATCACATTCTTTTCCTTTCCTGTCGCATCTCTAATGCATACAGCCCATTCAATATGGTAGGTGATACCATCATTGAGAAGGGTCTCCTTGCAGAGAGAAACCCAGTTGTCCCGCCACAATCGACCTCAATGGTACTGCATGCACGTGAAGGAGACAAGCCGCAGATGTCCCCTTCCTAGCTAGTTCCTCTACTTTTCCATCACGATGACTCGAAAAATATTACTCTAGAGTCCAATGACTCACAAATGCCAACAAGGCTCAACAAAAAAATTGATGATCTTGACGGATCCACAAAGGGATAACCAAGCCCAACCTTCGGCATAACAAACTCTCAAGAAAACGACAATGGTCATAATAGACCCAAGAAGGGATGCCATGCTCGACCTTCACAACAACACTTCCAGAGAAAACCATCAATGATCCAACGGATCCAAGAAAGGACGCACTATACTCTGCCTTCACAGGTCAAGAACACATTTTGTATTATTTCGATTGCTTCTCAGTAGTTCACATCTGATAGAAAGTGCAACAAAAATTTATATTCTTGTGTCCTTTTTGTTTAAAAGCTATAAGGGTCGTTCCCATTTATTTTTCGAGAAGGTACATCGTTATAATGGTGTGAATTCTAACTCCCATTTTAACCCCCAACATCGTTATAATGGTGTAAATTCTAACTCTTATCACACAGCAATCATGAAAAATATCCATCTTCATTCTCAATCCCTGCTTTTGATCCCCATGTCAAGGCTTGTTCTTTATATCTCGATTACTCCACGATAACCCTACATCATGCATAACACATATATATAATGCACAACACCACACACAAGCACATGCACATTAAACGTAATACACTCCATGCACTTTCGACCTAGGGATAACCACACGTCACCACCCCTTGACGTTATACCATGCAACCAACCAAGCACGCAACCCCTTTACGCACATTTTAAGCCAAACCCTAGTTCCTCGTTATGACTCCATAATGCATAACAATTAGCCAACTCACAATGAAACATATAATCGTCCTCCCAACGGTACTCTTTTCATCTACACAACCAAACCATATCACAACATAAGCAATTCAAGCATAAGACAGATAGGAACGAGGCTAGGTTACGTTCCGTGTGTTTCAAACCCTGGTCATCTTTAAACACGTGAAACTCACCCACGCAAGACAAGTCCTTGCCCCATCTTAGGACACTGCTGCCACAACTGTCCTTCCGACGACGTCCTTGGTGGCAAGCATGGCTACAACGACTTGCAGGGACGACGCCTGGTGGTTGAATGGGGGGGGGGGATCAATGGTTCTAATGTGGGGAGAAGAGAAACAGCTGCCCTGCCTGCCTCTTGGTCCTACAAGGGAGGACGCGGGCTGAGTTGGGGGAGAAAGGATGATGATGATGACCTGGTGGCGTATAGGTGGATGAGTTGCAGTTTGGTGTCATGAAGGAGCTGTATTAGGGCGGTGCAACATTGTAGTTTCGTTAGGGATAGCTCCGACAGCATTAGGGAAGGTCAACAACGACTAAGTGGTGCGATGGTGGTGGGGAGGCATCGTTGGTGGAATTTGGTGGTGTTTTGGTGTGGTAGAGTTTTGGTGTGGGTGATGGTGATGAAGTGTAACGCCCCGACTTTCCACGTAGGAAGACACGTGAAAGTTATGCCGTCACGGACCCGGTCCGTGACAAGGCTAACAACCGAATAGGTTTTAGGAGTACAGAAGTCAAGGAAAGC
>JAOVYX010017536.1:0-22032 GCA_035668315.1 Drosera spatulata
ATATTGAGAGCACATTGAGAAAGCTAAACAGACAAATTGGGTTATATATCGTATGGCTCGTCCTCAATCAAATTATCGATAACGTCTAGGTTTTTCACATTGTTATGCTTAGACACCGTAATCTATATAAATATATAATGCTATAATAATAATTATTTTTTTATTTTTTTGTTAGGAAATTGGGCTTGATTGACTTTTAAGTTTATGGGTTTCTAATAATTAATATGTGTGTTGAAATTTCAATGACTATAGGCTTACGATCTTTTAAGAATTGATGTGTGATTGGGTTTCTAATACTTAATATATGTGTTTAGAATAATCATATTTTTTGTACGGGGACTAATGGATTTATAATGACTATAAAACTTTAAACGATAATATTTAGACTGGGACTATATAAACAGTAAAAAACATAATATACCATCCATATAGAAAAGATTATCTAGAAATCGATGTTCACCCGAAACACAAAACGAATACGGAGTGCTTTGTTCGTGGTACGCCGATTCCGAACGCAAGGAGAGTTCTTTCGAGAGTAAGGGCGACAAGCAAGTAGAGATTAAGGACGTAACAGTGGATGGAAAGCATGGACTCGAAACCAGAGTTAAGGGATAAGGAAGAACTGATCCAAAGCCTGATGCAGACTTTACCATAATGCTTATACTTTGTTTTTTATGTGAAAAGTGTCCAACGAAATTTGCCATATGCAGGAAGAAGAGGACCATGGGCACAAAATTTCAATTTACGTAAGATATATGCAAATAGTGAGATACTGTAGATGATGTGAGACTGTAGGTGGGAAATCCATGCTTTCCACGGAAATTGTACAATATTTATCTGCAATAGTAGTACTAGTACAATCTGGATAGATATGCATTCGGTGGACTTCTTCTTTTTGTCATAAATTTTCCATTAATTGACCACCTGGGTATACCTCGCTGACGCATCAACTTGACAGTCACCGAGTCACGGTCCTTCTATACAAAATACAAAAATAGAAAATAAATCAGTCTCGTCCTCGTCGACCTCCCCTGACCCTAACTCTTCTACTAACTGGGCCGCCTGCATAGGTAGATGGAGTGAACTTATCCGGTGGTGCATGATGTCTCGAGGATAAATCTTCAGAATGTCCAGCGTCGTCAGGATCTGCAGCATCATCGTCCCCGTCTGGACCTGTAGCCTAAGTATCAGCCTCGTCATGGTGATGATCAACTCCTCCATGATAATATCGGACATAAATAGAAGGATCGGCATGGCCCTGCTCGTCGTCCGTGCGTTGGGCCGGCTCATCGTCTAAGGATCCAAGCTCTGAATCAAAATCCTGCTCAAGCCCATCTTCCGACACGCTGTCTCTCATATGTTAGAATAGATCTCGTAGCTCACGAAACTCTCTCATGTGCGATGTTCCTCTTCGGATAAGAGCACGAACAGTACTAGTAGCGTGGAACAGACCTCTGATGACACCTATGCACTGTCATGTGAGCTAATTATACCATAGCAGGTAGCCTGAGGCAGTGGAAGGATCGGCCTCGGCCTGGTGACGAGATAGCACAAAATGACGTTCTGCGTCATTCCAACGATCGATGTGTGCCTGATGATAACGGAGCCTGTAATACCCGAGAATTTTGGGAGTTTTGAGATAAATATATAACATTACGATTTTCAAATAAATCGTGCTTAAAGGTTATATATTTAAATCTAAGAAAAATATTTGACTAATTAAATCAAATATGACGATGGATTATTTTGGGATAATTAGTTGAACGTGCCAATAAACGTTACGAACAAATAACGCTACATTGATATAACGTTATAGACGTTGCGCGCAAGGACTTTCGATTTAATCCCAAAAACAACGAATTGTGACTCTTGAGGTCATATTTTCATACACGGGATAAATCTATCGATGCAAATAGATTTTTCATGGATTAGTACTGCGGAATTTGGGTGAATAATGGATTGAATGAGACGTTTCGTGGGACGAAACATGGGATACTTCCCACCCACACCTAATCTCTCTTTTCCCTCCCTTTTCTTTCCCTTTCCCCTCCACTCTCCCGCACACCTCCACCACTCCTACTCCCACTCTCCCTTGCCCGCCACCAACATCATCATCAGCTGCCATAGCCGGCCACTTCCCTGCAGCCGCCTCCACCTTCCCTGCAGCCGCCATCATCAATATCATCATCATCAACACCATCACCATCATCATCGCACCATCACCACGACGAGGGGCAGCAGGAGACCGAGTGAAGGACCAACGGCAGCTGCTCAACGAGTTAACATCGCCAACGGATCCGTCTGTGTGATCGTGTGCTTAAGAAAACCAAACACGTTCGAGGTAATCTCACTCGTCCGATACACTTCTTTTATTCGTTCACACGATTCAAACACGTCCGTGCATGCTTTGGGACGTGTTTATGTTGTGTTTGACGTGTGTGGAATGATTTGGATGCTTAAAACGCGAATTGAACGATCCGGGGACGGGTAGGGAGGTTTTCTGCAAGTTCTGGCCGGAGATCCGTCGCGCCTGCAATAATCCTGGGTCGCGGCCGCGACGAGGGAAAAATCTGGAAATTGCCTGCACAGTGGACGGCCTTCTGACTAGGGAAAATACATTTTGGGGTCCCAAATCTTAAACTTAAATGCGTATTTGAGATGTATAACACATACGCATGGAAATATATCGTCAAACGTGTATAAACGATCACGTTTGACATATGGTGGGGTATTTGGGGTTGAAATGAATTAGAATGTACTCTTATAATGTATATACCCTCAGGGGAAATAAATGAAAGCGACCGCTAAATGATTAATAAAAAGGGAACGGGGGATGTGAAGCATAGTTATACTATCCATGTGAGCTAATGAAAAGCAAACAAATAAGAAATATCGCCTCCTTGAAGTGATAAGGACGGCATTGACATCCCTTGTGGATTCGTTGGATCATTGATCGTTTTCTTGAATTTATTGAGAAGGTCGAACATGGTGTCACTTCTTCGCTTCGTTGCGATCATCTGTTTCTTTAAATAGCCTTGGTGGCTTAGGTTGGAGTCATTACACTCCTGTATTATCATCTGAGTCATCGTCATGGGTGAGAACTAGCTAGGGAGCGATGGGCATCCCCATCCTCTTTGCATGCATGCAGCGACTTCTACGCCGTTGTGGCGGGGCCACGGGTTGCTCTTTGCAGGGAGGCCCAAATTATCTCAATGCTGTCGAACGATACCACATTGAATGCGCACAAAAGGTGCAAGACGACACACAGAGTAGGCAGATGCGAATATACCAAACCTATTGGGTGGCCCAGATGGCGATTGATACCTTATCTTATCTCTATACTTCGAGTCGGTCATATCCTTGGAGTTGTCGCTGCTTTTGAGTCGAGTCATGAACCCTAATTATCTGCAAAAGAAAGGAAGTACTCTTAAAAGCGATACAAAGCTATGCAAAAAAATGAGAAACGATGTTGTGTGATATGACGCCCATATTTTCTTATATATATTGAAATGTTTTAGGGACTTTCGGCGGTCGTCATAGCCGTTAGCGGAAGTTCCCTGTAATTGGGATCCATACACCTGAGGTTGATGAGCTTCATTACCTCACGGTTATGTTTTTCAACCATAGGTATGTCCCCAGCAGCACCTGAAGGCTCTTAGAGAGAGCTTGCGTGTATATAGATGAATCTATGTACTTTGTATATTATGGTAGATCAGATATCTATATCGTTTAAATGCAATAAACGATCTGCATAGCTTCCACTTTAATGTTGTAACTAAACAGGTATTTAGGATTGTAAACTATGAATTCGGTTACTGTTCATAGTTCTTTGAATTCGGTTTGTTTAGTCTTGTCACGGACCGGGTCCGTGACGCCATAACGCTCACGTGTCTTCCGACGCGGAAAATCGGGGGCGTTATTGGGCCAATCCAAATCGCCACCTTGCCTACGTCTGGAGAGGTCATGTAACTCATCACGCATGTTGTGTCCCGATGGATCGTCTAGATCCGATGAAACTGTCATGTCGTATGAAATGACACGTAGTACTCCACTATAGCAAAGTGGAGGAGAGAAACATGAGAGGACCAAATTACTCTGTCTCTTTCATCCACAAAATCCTCTAACATGTCATCTAATCTATCCTCGATGTATGGCTCCCAAATGAACTCAATTGCTGGATACTGAACCAACAACAAGCGATATTGACGAACACTGGAGCTGTTGTCTCTCGTAAGTTGCTTGCCCTTAACGACGGACCACCTTTATATGAAAAAAAATAAAATTATTTTGATTACAAAAATCATAACGGTAAAGAAAATTACATTTATTTTGAAAATGACATTAAATAGTTACCTTTAAGCTAGAGGAAAAGTCAGAACAAGAGATGGTGGATCCGCAATCTCGCTCGATCTCACCATCGGGATCCTCTCCCAAGCCCAAAGCTGTAGTAGAATAACGCAGCCATCGAACCTCGGCCTAGCATTGCCATCCTCAGATCTGGTCGTCTCAAAACAACGACAGAGGGCCCTATATAAAAAGGACAGAATGATGAAGGCCCAAGAATAGATGGAGATGTCACTCCAGCGATCAAGCACATGAAGCCACATGAGCGACACCTCCCCTCCGGTGCCATCTGAGAAGAGCTGATTTCCTATCAAATGTAAAATATAAGCTCTGGTGTATCTACTAACTATTAGTTCATCCGCATTGGCCGGTACCTCTCTAAAGTGAGTGCGAAGCCAGGCAATAGTACAGTATGACCTCCAACGTCCAGTCGGAGTCTGTCCAAGAAGCTGACCACACAAGGCGTAATAGTCCCCTCCAGTGGGAACGATGATCGGTGTCCCATAACTACGAAAATCAAGAAGTAAAGCTACATCCTTTAGCGTCACGGTGGCCTCCCCAGATCGAAGATGAAACGTGTGCGTCTCACGTCTCCACCTCTCCACCAGTGCTTTAACCAGACAATGATCGATTGGAATGTCCATTATCCTTTGAAACCATCGAAACCCTACTCCGGCTATCGCAAGCCGATCTAATACCCTCTCAAGTGACTCCCATGAATGATGTCGTGTGATCAAAAAACGATACGGCTCCTAAAATATAAATAATATATATATATATATATGTATATATATATTAATAAGTCATACAGAACCCCTATATCCATCAAAGAGAGTAAAATCTCAACCTCGTCTCTCCATATGACCTCTGATCTGTGCTGCGCTTGACGAGTCAGAACGGTACCGACTAACGGACTCGGCACGTGTACATCATCAATAATTTCGCCATCCACCTCCGGGGGCGCTGGAGCACTACTACTGCTGCCTCGTCCGGGTAATCTCATTCGGGGTGGCATCTAAAGTAATCATCACATGGCGAGAATAAATATAATGATATGAAGAAGTTATATAATTTTATTACGGGTTATGATCTGAAGAACTTATTACAAGGATCAATATTCGACACAGAAATGATACAGATGAATCTAAAACAACGATGGAACAATCTTCCCATCGGTCCGTGACGTGCATTGCTCGGCATCGAACTTCCTTCTCCAACGTGGCGACCTTACTCGAAAAGAGTTAGGCACCCCTTCAACGGGTGGAGCAATAGGTGGCGGTTGAAAAAAAGTTTCTTCGTTTGGACAGTTCTGACGATTATGATCAGGTTGTCGGCAATTTCTGCACCTAGGCCTTGAAGATCTAGAACTAATGACTCTGTTGGGACAACCCAGTGCGTTATGCCCAACTTGCTTACACTGACGACAACGGCTGTCCTCCCGGACACGTCGAACATACATCTCATTATGGATACGATGTGTCCTCGGTCTGCCCCTGTTCCTCTTCGTTTCCGACCGAGGCATGATGATGGGATCTTTGTAGGGTGGTCAGGCATTAGGATCACGAACAACCCGGAACTGCGGTGTCCAAGTGCTGAGATGATTGGTCATCCTATAGTAATCATCGACGTATGAAATTGGATTTACATTAAACTGTATACAACACTTCATGCCGTGACTACAAGGATAGTGATACAGTTTCCATTTCCCACAAGTGCATGTGCGTTCCAAGAAGTTGACTTTGTGAATGTGATGGCCTTTGGTGATTGGTTCGTTCCACAAACGACCGGTGTTTACCTCGAAACGCCCAGGATCGTGATGGAACATAGTAACGATATCACTGTGCGCCTTGTTCTTCTCACTCCGGATATGATGCATAACTAAAGGGCTTACCACCAATCCCTCAGCGATCTCTGCCCCAGACTTCATCCTTCGATCCGTGAAATAGAAATTGCATCGGTAGAATATGAACTGCACCAGTGCAGTAATAGGGACAGACCGACAATCCTTAAGCACAGAATTGAACATCTCTGATTGGTTGATTGTCATGATACCGTATCTTCTCCCCCATCATGAGCCAACGACCATTTCTCCACATCACATGCGTTAACTATCCACTCTTATGCCCATTGACTCTCCTGTTGCATCTTGTTCATATCAGTTTCCCATTTTGTGATCGATCGCTCGTAACAGAGCATCTTCAGCCGGTTTCCCTTGGCTTTGGAACTCATATGCTTGCCAAAATTACTGGAGAAGTGACGAACACATGCACGATGGCATGCATTGGGTTCTGACCAACGCTCAGACTCGCGCATCATCTTCAAAATACCAGCATGGTGATAGAAATGATACAAATACCTGCTTTGTCGCCCATCACCTATACAATGATAATTTTGAAATGATTAAGAGTTGCATGTATTCCTTATCAATTAAAGTTTTCAACTTAGATTAAAAAATTTGGCTAACCTGTCTCACACCTTCGAAGAAGCAAGACCATGCCTCCACCGGCTCCTTTACTCTTACCGCAAAAGCAATGGGAAAGAGCTGATTATTAGTATCACACCCCGCTGCAATGTACATGGTGCCGTGGTACTTTCCCTTGAGGAAAGTGACATCAACGCAGATCACGGGACGACAATACTTCCAACATTCGATTGAGGGTTCGAAATCCCAAAAAATAGCACTGAACCACACATGATTGGGAATATTTATCGATGTACAGCCACAGACTACTACCGAACCAGGGTTGGCTAGCTTCACGACATCCAAAAACTTAGAAAGCATCGCAAATGACATATCCCAATCACCTAAAAGATCTGCAATAGCTTTATGTTAGGAAAGCCATGCTTTCCTGTAACTGATCCTACGATGGTAATTCCCCTGTATCATCATCCGGATGACCTTGACTTTCAATGAGATGTCGGCAGCCACGACATGCTGAATGTGATCCGCAACGAACTGCGACGAGAGCTGCGCGTGATCATCCCCAAAATTCTGTGTGTTGCAAGTGTGAGCCCCGGTAATTTTGTTGATCCTTCATCTGTTGCTACCTTTTGGCTTAATGGCTCTGAGACGCCATTTGCATCTACATGACTTATCTTTATTCCGCTGTTCGCACCTTAAATCAATTATCGCTCGTTTTGATGCCAACACACGGTATTCAACCCTATGACGGATGGCCGAATCTGTTACATGGTGTAAGCAATTCTTCTTAGAATCAAACTCCATGCCAACCCTGAGGTCGGACTGAGACAGGGCAATAATCGTTCGCTGCTTCTGGTATCCAGCACACATCGATGTACATTGAAATAGGATGACTCCATCCTGGGATCGGAGCAGCAATAATATTGTGCTCACCAATGTGAACGACATCATCAGCATCATCCTCACCCTTATCCTCTTCGGCTTGCATATGATCCTCACCATCATTGACATCCTCACTGTCAGAACTCGTAGGCTCATTGACATTTTCATCGTCCATTGCTTCGTCATCTCCTTGGAAATCAACCTCGTCTTCGCTGTCCACGTCATCGTCAAAGCTCGGTAAACACTCGTTTCCATTGTATTACATCCAAACAGTCCCTTCCGATGCTACACGAGTAGGGATGATCGACAGATCAACAGCAAGATCGTCATCGTCCTCATCGTCAGTCGCTTCCACGGCCATATATGGTTGAGACTGTGTTGAAACATATTGATGATAATGTACGGAAAAGGCTGAATGTGCCGGAACGTCGGGAACATTGCGCTTCACGTACCACATCGCATAACAACATTGGGCGTTCAGAAATCTGTCGAATGATGTTTGCTAAAACATATTATCCTTCAGTTGGAACATGTGTGACGTGCCCGGACTTTGAGATAGTTTAGCCCAGATTTTGATTTGGGACGGTTCCCAACCCACACCAACTTTCTCATAGATATCCATTGTATAATCTGTCAATCCCCAGCCTGGTGTGAAGTTCAGAAGGATTTTCGATTCCCCCCGGAACTGATAGTCGTCGTTGATTTTCGTACATCGTGTATCCTAGTAACAAAAAATTGGGAATTGTTGGAATGACATACCTATATCATTTCAAACCATATAGAATAAGAAATCAGAATTACATGTGGCAATAACACGATGCACGAATCACCAAATCCCCTCACTAATTGTTATTTTTCACATCATTTTCGAATTATTATGAAGTAACTATTACTTTGACAATGTTATATATTTGACTTGCACAACTTCATAATATTTAATACACATATATACAAACTAAGTATAAACTATTATTTTATTAATATCCGTATCATTTTTAAATTTGAATATTCAGAATTGATACCAGTCCTAATGTTTTCTGAATTACTAAATACAAACTAATATTTTGTTAATACAATGTGAGGGAATTGATACCAACTAATATATGTATCATTTTCAAATTTGAATGTTCAGAATTAATAGCAGTCCTAATGTTTTCTGAATTATTAAATACAAACAACTATTTTGTTAATACATTATGAGGAAATTGATACCAACTAATATATGTATCATTTTCAAATTTGAATATTCAGAATTGATACAAACTATTATTTTAAACATAGTTATATAATCAAATCACAGACAAATAATAATATGTAGGTAACATCGCAGCGCAAACATATACCATACAATGTAAGGAAACTAACCAATTTTGTCTAAATCATCTACTTTCCTAACTTTCTAAAAATAACTTTATTTCCTAAGTGCATCGTTACATATTTCCTAAGCACATCCTAACTTAATTATTTTTCTAATGTAATGACATCCTAACCACATCATTTTCTAAGTTAATTACTTTTCAAGTATTTCGTTTCCTAAATTAATTCATTCTCTAAGTTAATTACGTCCTAAGCACAATATTTTCTACTTTAATTACTTCCTAGTACATCTATGTTAGTTATTTTTCTAAATTAATTATATCCTAAGCACAACATTTTCTAATTTAATTACTTTCTAAGTACATCGTTTCCTAAGTTAATTACTTCCTAAACACATCATTTCCTAAGTTAATTACTTCCTAAGTACATGATTTTTCTAAATTATTTCATTTTCTAAATTAATTATTTCCTAAGCACAGCATTTTGTAATTTAATTACTTCCTAAGTACATTATTTTCTAAGTTAATTATTTTTCTAATCTGATTACATACTAAGCACATCATTTCCTAAGTTAATTATTTCCTAAGTACATCGTTTTCTAAGTTAATTATTTTTTGTAATATGATTACATACTAAGTACATCATTTCCTAAGTTAATTGCTTCGTAAGTACATGATTTCTCTAAATTATTTCATTTTCTAAGTTAATAACTTCCTAAGCACAGTATTTTGTAATTTAATTACTTCCTAAGTACATCGTTTTGTAAGTTAATTATTTTTCTAATCTGATTTCATAATAAGCACACCATTACCTAAGTTCTTTACTTCCTAAGTATATCGTTTTCTAAGTTAATTTTTTTCCTAATCTGGTTACATACTAAGCACATATTTTCCTAAGTTACTTACTCCCTAAGTACATGATTTTTCTATATTATTTCATTTCCTAAGTTAATTACTTCTTAAGTATACCATTTCCTAAGTTTATTATTTCCTAAGTATTTCGTTTCCTAAGTTAATTCATTCTCTAAGTTAATTAAGTCATAAACACATCATTTTCCAATCTAACTACTTATTAAATTATTTCCCAATCTAATTATTTTCTAATCTAACTACTTTCTATATTATTACCTAATCTAACAATTTCCTAATCTAACTATTTTGTAATCTAACTACTTTATATATTATTTCCCAATCTAATTATTTTCTATTCTAACTACTTTCTATATTATTACCTAATCTAACTATTTTCTAATCTAATTACTTCCTATATTTTTTCCTAATCTAACTATTTTCTAATCAAACTACTTCCTATTGTATTTCTTAATCTAACAATTTTTTAAATTATTTCCTACTTCCAACATTAGCTAAGCAAATTATAAACATAAAATAACTTCTTAAATTATTTCTTAATCTAACTATTTTTTAATATAACTACTTCATATATTATTTCCTAATCTAACTATTTGCTAAATTATTTCCTAATTCCAGCATTAATTAAGCAAAATAAAAATATAAAATAAAAATTTTTAGGATTACAAGTTAATCCAAAAACTTTCGCAGCAACTTCACCGTCGCAGCAACAGTACTTTTGAAATATTTTTAAATAAAACTTCAAATTTAAAAAATTTCTATATAATAATTTAATATTATATTAAAATTTTAAATTTTTGAAATTGATAAAAACAAGAGTGGAGGGATCCCCTTTTATAGAGAGAAAGGGATAGAAGCAAGAGACCAAAAATCGATGTGGGTTTGTACGTTGTTCTCCTAGAGGCCGAAAGGCGCCGTTCGGCTTATATATACCTAAAGGCGTCGTGCGCCTTTTATATACCTAAAGGCGCCCTACGCCTTCCTTTTGGAATCGCGCAGAGTTTTCTCTCACTATATTTTGAAAAGTGATCCATTTTGATAATTAATTTGTTTGTAAATCTAGTTTGATAACTTTGTTTATAAATAGATCCAAAATTATAAAAGACGTGAAAGAGTAATCTGTACCGGTTCTGTCATCTCTATCAAGTCCAACTAGCCAAGTCGATCATCTCCACTCTGCCAGCTTGATCATCTCCCGCGTTCCAATTATCTCCGTCAATGTCCCTTGCCCTTTCGATTTCGATCCGGACGTTAGGTTCAACTCTGTTTAATCATGACAATCGAACAATAATCCAATTATACAGGTTTTGAGAAAAGCGGAGTGTGCACACACTGTCATTCCTGATATGTCCGCAGAGACTATAGAAATGGAACCCCTTACCATATAAATGATGAAAAAAATTCTTTCTTTTGGTGATCCAACTCTTTTAAAAAACAACTCCGTACAAAAGAGAGTGTTTTATCATCGAACCAACCGTTTTGCCGTCTCTTCGATGCTATGACTATCTGATTCTTCGTTCTCGCATTATTGTCACGAAAAAGACTTGTAGCATGCGACGGAAATGGCGTCTCTTCTCTCTAATAATGCTTCTATTCCATAAAACTTACTCCAGCAAAGATAACAAACTGATGGGAAGTTTCAATAGTCCCCTCATAATAGCCACATGCTGAAAAAGGGAAACATCGTGCAATGGATGATATCAATAAATCAGAATTCAGATAAGGTTCCTTTGGGAAGTTGTAGCTAAAGAATGCTGGGTAATCCAGGAATAGGTTGGACTCGGCACTTACGGGAGTTACTATGCAGGACGAATATTCGAGTTCAAAAAAAGAACAACTGATGAAGTACGGAAAAAGAAATTAAGGTCGGATTTTGACCGACTTTCTTACAAAAAAAAAAAAAAAAAAGAGAAAAGAAGAGAAAAAAAAGAAGAAGAAGCAATGAAGTACCGAAAAAGATCCGAATTAAAAAAAAAAAAAAAACAAAAGAACGAGCGAAACCGCTAATATGTTATTGGTTCTAATAAATATAAAAATAAGGATATCAGTCCAAGTACAAAAGATAAGATCATAAAGATGTAGAAAAGATAATTATGACGAAATAAAGACACAAAAGATAAAATTCCTTATTTTGAAAATTATCTTAGAATACTAAAGATAATTTTCTAAAAGATGAGTTATCTTAGTAGTATAATGTAAAGCCTATAAATAAGAAGGGGTCAAAGAACAACCCCGGAATCCAATATTGCTACACACACTTTCAATTCAAAGTTAACACCATTCTCGTACTTTGGTTTTAGCCATTGACGGACGATCCCATCATCATCATTAACTAGATCAATAATTAGTGATTGTACAATCTCATCATTGTTTTTGGTACAAACAGATTAAAGCGTCAGGTAGGGACCCTCTGATTCAATGACAAGAAAAACTAGAAGTCGGAAGAATCAAGAAGTCGACGAAACCGATCTTCAAAGAACAAATGATGAAGAACAACACACATCAGAAATCCAAAGCAGGACGCAGGATAATTCACCAACCGGAAGTCAAGAAGAACAAAATCAAAATCAAATACCTGTTGGGATGCAAACTTTGTTCGTAGAACTTAAAAAAGAGATGCAAAATTCAGTGGAGAAAACTATTAAAAAGCTGATGATCATAAATCAAGCCGAGGACAACCATCCATTGAAAGGACAAGAACAAGAGCAAGTCGAGATCGAAGGAAGGGAGGTAAGAGATGAACCATCAAAGTTAAACTGCGTTTTCAAGACAAAGCATGGGGTACCCTCGAATAACCCAATGAGTCAGAAGGAGAAATGCAACCCGGAAACTCCAGCAACCTGGAACGATCCAGCAAATGATCGAAAAGAAACTGGGAAGCCTAGACAAAACTAAAGAAAAGAGAGTATCACCTTTCTCTGAAAGAATACTCCGAGGAAGGCCACTAAGTCGATTTAGCACAATTTGAAGTCTACGATGGAACGACTGACCCAAGCACCCAGATTCAGAACTATAAATCACTCATGGATATTTACGGAGCCAATAAAGTAATCTTGTGTAAAGTTTTCCCAGCAACTCGAAAAAGAGCCTCTCGTTCATGGTTCAATAACCTTCCATCGTCCAGTATAGACTCATTCACAGATTTTGCAAAGTCATCCACAAGGCACTTCATCTACAGCCGAGGAACTAGGTTGACCTTAAATCACTTACGACAAATTTATGAGAAACCAAATGAGAAACTATCCAAATACATCAAAAGGTTTAACTTAGTAACCGTGAAGACAGAGAATATAAATGAAAAGTTAAAATTAGAAGCACTCATCAATGGGGTCAAAAATTCGGATTTGTTTTATCAATTAAATTTGAAATCTCCTTGGAATTACAATGATCTAATAGAGGAATTAAGTAGACATGAGGGGACGAAAGCCGTCATGCTTACCAGGAAAAGAGCAAAAGGAACAGGAAAGCCGATTTGACAGATTCTCATCAAGTAAGAACCAAACTCAGCCAAGTGAAAGAAAAAAAGATAGTTTTCGACGACTAGAAGCAAGAAGATCGAAAATAATATTCTCAAGCCATACCTCACTTAATACGACAAGAAGAGAAGTCCTACAAGTAGCATGGTGAGAGAATCTCTTAAGAAAAGAACCAGAAAAGTTGAGGTTTGCACGAGGAAAAAATATAATACCCCAAGGAAATGTTTTAATGGTTTGATTGTACTACCTACGGTGCACCTTCCTTTTTTGTAGCCCATCACTTTAGAACTCCAAAGTTAAGCGTGCTTAACACGGAGCAATACTGGGATGGGTGACCTCCTGGGAAGTTTCTCAGGGTGTGTGCAAATGAGGCCAAAGCGCACTGAAAGGACTATCTAGTGTTGGTCTGTGGGGCCAATTGTTAGCCTGGCGAGCGGTTCTTGATGACGTCCCGATAGCAAGGAATTGGCCGGGACGTTACAAAAAAGAACACGATCAGATATTGCATATACCATCAAGACCACGGTCATGATATTGAAGAATGTCAACACTTGAAGAACGCAATCGAAAACTTGATAAAGAGAGGATATTTGAAGAAATTCGTGAAAAATCAGTACTTTGTGGCAAAAAACCTACCTACGCAGAAAGGAAGTCGGCCACTTCCGGATGATAATCCAACACCGTTTCAAAGACCAAGGATCAATTTAATAACAGAAGGATCGCTGCCAATAGAGAATTTCACCATGTCGAATACCACTAATTGGGTTTACAGGAAGTTCGATATTACCAAAAGGGTACATAACCCTTACCATAGCAATAGGTGATGAAAGGACGAGGAAAACGATCACGAGAAAAACTGAATTTATAGTGGTGGACCTCCCGTCAACTTACAATGGGATACTGGGAAGACCATCCATCATAGACATGAAGATGATAATCGCATCAGTATATATAATGATTAAATTTTCAACCCCATATAGAGAAGGAGAATTGAAAAGAGATCAGAAAGAAGCCCGACAATGCTACTTAGTAACCTGAAAACAGAATCAACTCAAACAAATATCATAGGAAACAATGCAGTTGCAGTTGGATCTAAGAGAAGAAAAGAAGGGTCCAGAACCAATGGAAGAATTGATCGAAATTCCCTTGCAGCAAGGAGACGACTCAAAATGCGTAAAAATTGGAGCTTTGTTACAGGAGCCTATCCGATCCGAGCTGATTACATTCCTAAGAAATAACTCGGATGTTTTTACATGGCAAACGTCTGACATGCCAGGAATGAGTCGAGAGGTCAACGAACATTGGCTCTCAATAGATCCTAATATGAAGCCAGTAACGCAAAAGAAGATGCACTTTGTACCGAAAAGAAATCAGGCGATAGCAGAGGAGGTAGAAAAGCTCATGATAAGACTTCATACAAAAGGTCGATTATCCGGAATGGCTGTCCATCGTAGCCATGGTAAAAAAGTCGAATAATGTTATCCTTTACCTCGGATTGATCAACTGGTGGATTCAATATCTGGACATCAATTATTATCTTTCATGGATGCGTTTTCTGGGTACAATCAGACATATCAAAAGTATCGGATGGAAGATTATATACGGAGATAGTCTTAAAGCCAAGGAGGGAGGAAGAAGCATCAATAAACCCAATCGACCAGGAACCATCTTGGACGG
This sequence comes from Drosera spatulata, assembly GCA_035668315.1. NCBI lineage: Eukaryota > Viridiplantae > Streptophyta > Magnoliopsida > Caryophyllales > Droseraceae > Drosera > Drosera spatulata. The sequence goes on from JAOVYX010017536.1 coordinate 14,988, forward strand.
ACGGAATCACATTCTGTCTCAAGACTGGATTACTTTATAGTCAAACCCATAAGAAAAGGAGAAAAGCACCTTACTTTACAATCATCAACGAACAATTATGCAAAAGGGGTTTCTCCTCACCCCCTCTCAAATGCATAGGACCGACTAACGCTCAGTTAATCCTCAAAGAAGTTCATAAAGGCGTTTGTGGAAATCACCATGGCGCAAGTATCCTTGATTTGAAGTGCTTAAGACAAGGATACTATTGGCCAACTATGAGAAAGTACGCACAAGAGCATGTGGAAAGATGCAACAGGTGCCAAAGAACTGCCGACTTGATGCACAAGTCGGCCTCAAGTCTTACTCCAATAGAAATAACATGTGAAAAGATGCACAAGTCTTCGTACAATAGGGGATTGACATCCTCGGACCTTTCCTAACAACTATCGCACAAAAGAAGTTCGTGATGGTAGTAGTTGAATATTTTATCAAGTGGGTAGAAGCTAAGGCAGTTGTCAGAATTTCAGATAAAGCAATGAAGTATTTCATATAGAAGTCGGTCGTGTGCCGATTTGGAATCCCGCGTACTCTCATCTCACATAACGATTTGCAATTCACAAATTCAAAATTCACCGAGTTTTGTGCTAATCTTGGAATCGAACAAAGGAGTACCTCGGTAAAACACACAAAGACCAAAGGAAAAGTCGAAACAATCAACAAAAAAATCAAAAAAGCGTTAACAAGAAGGCTTCAGGACGCGAAGGGCTCCTGGGTAGAAAAACTCTCGATGATTTTATGGGCATACCGGACTACACCAAAAAGATCCTCCGAAGAAAGTTCTTTCAACCTAACTTTTGGAGTTGAAGCGGTTGTACCGGTAGAAATCGTAGAACCAACAATTCGGATCCAAAATTATTTGTTAGAAGTCAGTCAGAGAAGAATACGAGAAGAACTGGATTTTTTAGAAGAACGACGAGAGATAGCTTCAATTTGACAAAAAGCATGGAATGGGTCATATTAAGTCGAATAAGAAGGGAAGAAAGAAAGGCGTGAATAGGGAACTGGAAACTGACCTCCAACATATTCGTATAAATCAAAAATCGGTGAAGAGAAAATTCATGACAGATGGAAAAAGGGGCAGGAAGTTCTAAGTCGTAGAATTGATGTAACCCAAAGGTAGACCTAATCGTATCTAAGTCCTCATCAGTAACATCGAGAAAACTACTTTGCACGTTTTGAGGAAAAGATCAAATTGCTTCCAAGGATTCGACTTCTAACAAAGCATCATCATCTAACGGAACCTGGGAATATAAGGGTTTAGATGTGGAAGCCTCGAAAGGGGTTGGGTTTTCAGACGACATACTAAAATAACAGAATGAAAGGTCAGAGATGAAGTATTGAAAGGAAAACCTGAACCAAGGAAAGTGGTGAAGAGCAAAGGAAATGATTTCGAAATTGAACTCGGACGACTGAAAGAGATGAAGAGGAATTCCCAGAAGCAAAAGCAAAGGAGAAAGAGAAAGAAATGAGAGAATGACCCACATATATATAAGAGAAGACGAAGGATTTCGGAACCCTAGCAAACATCCGCCACACAATGAAAACGCATCCAAAGAATGCAAATAGGCCACGTCATCAAGCATGAGGCAAGAGAAAACGCCAAACATCCAATCAAGGAGACATTGATGATAGAAGGGGGAGCAATATGACTAATTATTTCTGAACGCATGGTTTCAAGGCAAAAGGAATCAAAGAATCTGACGGAAAAAAAAAAAAAACACATGCAACATGATAGACCAAAAGAAAACAGACTCCTAACTCGGAAAAATACAAGGGGCAGATTTTCCGAAAAGATACAACCTTTATGGCCGACTTACATCAACTCGGCCAAGAAACTTAGGGACATACTGATGAATACAAAAATAAGGATATCAGTCCTCGTGCAAAAGATAAGATCATAAAGATGTAGAAAAGAAGGTAATGACAAAATAGAAACACAAAAGATAAAATTCCTTATCTCGAAAATTATCTTAGAATACTAAAGATAATTTCCTAAAAGATGAGTTATCTTAGTAGTATAATGTAAAGTCTATAAATAAGAAGGGATCAAAGAACAATCCCGGAATCCAATATTGATACACACATTTTCAATACAAAGTTAACACCATTCTCCTATTTCGATTTTGATCATTGACGGACGATCCCATTATCATCATTAACTAGATCGACAATTCGTGATTGTACGATCTCATCACTGTTTTTGGTACAAACAAGTTCCAACAGTTAATTATCTTTAATTTGAACTAAATCTGTCCTTTTAGTTGAGGACAGGATTACTTGCATTTTACTTATCTTAATATCCTACCAAATCTAAAAATAGGAAATATTAGCGACATTCATTTTTGTGCATATAGCATGAAAAATTTCTCCATCCATCCATTGATTTACCATTGATTCCATATTTTAGATGATAACTACCTAGATCTTACGAATGAAAATGAGAATGGTGGAAAAGATATTGCACAAGGGACTGCGTTTAGTATCCCTCTCTGCAAGTCAGCTAATGCATACGAGACCATAATGATGGACAACTCCGACTTTAACAAACTGGCCATTAACTTCAAGCTTAGCAAAGGAAACCAAGGATAATAGGAACTGAGAATAGTATGGGGTAAATACTTGATGAATAAACGAACAGAGCATAGTAAAAGTGAACCAACAGTGTAATGTGTGCCAAAGAGAATAATGTACACATACTAAAGTAGAAAAATGCTGCGAGTATCAAAGTATCCCCGAGGATAGAACGACTCATATTCATGGTGCTATTACTATGTCAAATAATTTTTCTTGCTGTGCCCTCTGGACGTGGAAACAACACAGTTTAGAGATTATGGTACTGTCATGTATTTAGAGAATCAGAGCGTGTTGCATAAGGGATAACCTTATGATAAACTCATAAACTGGTAGAACAGCAGCAGGTGAAGATCTACGGATGAGGGAAAAATTGGGAATCCATGACAGCGTCCGTCAAGCATCGTTCTTCCATATATATGCAAGCTATCTGGGGATGTGGAATGACATGAATGCATGTGTACTGCACTCAAATTTATGGAATTAAAACGAGTAATCGCTGAAATGTCGAGAAATTGCAATTCATAGAACTTGGATCAGAGTTGACCATAGTTGGATCCATGCTTGCAAATACAGATTTAACGCGACATCAGAATATTCGCTATCAAAAGGACAAGCTTACATTATCGGCCATGAGGCAAAATGTGTGCTTATGGCTAGGGGAAATGACGACGACATTCCCCATCACTGGGTGGCGGATGCAAAAATTTCCCAGCAGGAAGCCAGCATGATGATCCTTGCTCCAGGATTTAAAACACAAGATCTGTTCATGAAGAAGTGATGTGAGAAATTTACCATAACACTTCTTGTTATTCTCGCTCTCACAGGGATAATAAACATACGGAATTACCATTCCAAGACACAGGGCGAGCAAGCCTGAAATCAGACGCGTCCATTTTTATGGAAAGGAGATCCAGATGGAGCAACAAGACCAAGATCTTGCATTACCCTTAATCTCCGTGCAACACTATCACCGGATTTTACTTTTGTCAACTCCTGACATTGGCATCAAACTTATAATTACAGTATATAAGAATCAAGAACCTTAAAAAAAACTCATGCGCAAGACGTAAATCTTCATTAAAAAAAGTAGCTTACAGATGATGACTTTTCAATCAACTTCATCTTTGCGCCCAATTGCTTCATATCTTCAATTCCTGATGCATCAGGCCCTAAATGTAGCAAGAACACTCAAATCTCTGCCACAAAGCATCAGTACCATAACTTGTAGGCTACATTCTACGACGACAAAACAGCAAAAAACCCAGAATTTATCTCATCAATGTGAGCCAGTTACTAGGCCGTGTCGAATTTCAAGATGTCTCTTAAAAGACCGTTTGTCTTCCTCATACTCACCTTCGATACCTTATACATCTTTTAACATCTCACGTCTCATTCAATCTTTGTTTTATTAGCCCCAAATATTCATCCTTATCTTCTATGGCTGCAACATTGACTTTCTATAACTCCAATGAGGATCCACTTTATTTTTTTTTTATTTTTTGGGTGAATAGGATTTAACCCCTCAACTATCATCCGATTGCATTTTACGTCTTGAATTATAGAAACAGTCACTTAACCCTTCTAATGTTTAAAAAAAATCTTAATTTCTGACACATGACCTCCCTAAAAGTACATTTTTTTTTTTTTGATAGAAAACCCTCCTCAAAAGGGGACATTCGCCCATTTTCAAAGTTGAAAGGGCTATGTGCCAAAACCTGACTTTCCTACGCTATGTTTAAGTGTTGTTTCTTTTTTCCTACGATGTGTATACTTCTATCTCAATATCTTCATCTCCGACTTTCCTGTTTTCCACTACATTACATATCTCTCGACTTTCTCGAACTCTTTATCCGTACAAATAGAATCATACTACTCATGTTCTCCTCAAGTAACATAGTACTACACATGATTGTCAGATTCTCAAAATCACATGACATCATTTGGGCTTGAATATTATGACAAGAAGATTTCTATACAATACAACTTTCAAATCAGAATTGCCAAACAGCACAGACAGGCATAGAATTTGAGTTACACTAAAAGCAGTTTCTCAACATAGCTGACCTGATGGTTTGGATTCTTCGGAATCTTCTGTTTCAGATTTAGATTTTGACATCACCTAGAACATTATCATAAATAACTCACTACAATGTTCTTAACTAAATTGTAATGGATAGAAATCTTCATGGAACTGAGAAGTGAGGAATGTTACCAGCTCCAAAGCTTTCTGGAAAACTTTCCGAGCATCCCCATCGTGCTGTTTTGAAATCTGAAGTGTCCAATGCATAAATCAAACTCGTTGATACAAAGGAAAGCACACCAGTAGCCAGTCCAGTAGGCAAAATGGCAAAGCCTTGACACAGTTAGATCACATCTCCTTCCATATTGCTGCTTGGTCTTAGACCATAGCAACCGGGTTTTCCATTCCCCTCATTGTGAGCTTGTGTATCAGACAACTTGCCACCCAGATGTGCATGCAATTGAAACATGGTACCACGCATTCTGCAACTAGCATCTTTCTGGTAGCTATACACTTCGAAACGCTCGACACAGGAGATAGTCATAGTATTGACTATTAGGCTTAGCTCACTAGTTAAGCACCGACTTTAGGACCAGTGGGAAATTTTGAAGATCCAGACGGAATTGAGTTTAAGAAACATCGCCAGGGAATAAGATAAAAACACATATGACAAGAACACTCCATGGTCTATAAACGAAACTTACATCTTCAAAATCAGCGAGACATTTCACAGCATCTACATACAAGCTGAAAAATCCAATGTCAGCATATTTAAAAGAGCCATGTAATTAAAAAGGCGAGATAAGCATACATACTGCTCATAGGTGCCATAGAGCCTAACCAGGACTGAAGTACTCGTTCTCTTGCGAGGTTTATTGCTCCTGCTGACGGTGTTTTCATTGGCAACCTATACCAATTGTCAATAGAGCAACGTGGTTATACTTTTGCGATATAATAAAACAAGAACCAACAGGCATCAGTTTAAGATAACATAATATGTCAGACAAAAAGGTTAGTTCTCACTTTTGTTTCTCGATAGAAGGCATGATACCTATAAAAAAAAATTCGGGCACTTTTCAGAATATTAGAATGCTAGGACTTACCTGCGCTGGCCACCATGAAGTAGCACGATGCTTGACCCATAATACATCTCCTGGTTTTAATCCAGCTGTAAATTGTAGGGTTGCAGTGGCAACCTCATTTACCTCGACCGCATTTCTCGCACAATTTCGAAGACGTTGGCTTTTCATTCTCAAGACTATTTCATCCAAGCAGATGAAATTTCGCTTCACAAATCAAAACAACAGAAAAGAGAACACAAAAATCAAATAGTTATATCCAACATCACACCCTTCTTTAGTCATGCTTATCCCATGACAATTCGGCAGACAATGGAACACAAGCTATTCTACCTCAGTATAGTGTTAGTTGGAACAACACCATTGCCACATACTTACGATTTATGCACTTGGCTTTGGATTTTATAATTCCTCATATCATAGAAGATAACCTCCAACAAACGCATGTAACGTATTTTACAATACCATGTCAGATGATTACAGTTTACAATAGCAACGACATATTGTAACTCAGAGGAGGGGGCTGCAGTAATGCAGTAATTCATCTGGTTAAGTAAAAGCGCAAACCCAGCGGATTTGGTCGAAACAAAGTTACACTAAAATGAAACAGCCCACAGATGAGAACAGTGGATTTCAGGCCACTATTTATATCAGCGTCGATATGACCGACTAAAGAAAAGAGTGCATCAGCTAAACGAAATATTTCAGTTGGCTCAAATCATCAGACGACAAAAGCAAAATGATCAGTTGGGAGAAAAGAATTCTGCATTTGGGCAATCCTTCGACGCTGAAACATGTCAAGGTGGAAACAATAGGCAATAAACTGCACATAGTTGGCACCTAATGAAACGTAACAGAATGCCTCAATCTTAATGCCACACAGAAAATAACAAAGTAAATAAAAGCTACGAGAAAGATAATGTCAGACTAGATTCATACTAAAGCAGTAGTCTTGCCCCTCCAGGTTTCGTTTATAGCCGCCTTAGTTGTATCATTGTATGGGATCCTAAAGACTAAAAATTGCAACAGGTACTGCACCTACGCACCATCTGTTACATGAATCGAGGCACATCACAAATTTTATCCATTTCAAACTCGCCCGTCACGCCCTAACAAATGTGAGTTGAAGCCACATCCAACAGGGTTGAAACCCTAACCCCTATATCAATCAGACCAATAATTCAATATTGAGTAACACACCCACCACCACTTTGTACAACAGCAACATATAAATAACATATGCTAAAAGAAAAGCAACCAACCACCAACACATACGTTGTCTAACAATGCACAAAACACCAAACAATATCCCAAAATTGCCAAGACCCAGTTC
>JAOVYX010017537.1:0-22031 GCA_035668315.1 Drosera spatulata
CGATTTCCCTGTGGGTTCGACCCTTACTTCCACTACTGCATTAATTCTATATTTATAGAGTGAAAGTGAGTGCTCATCAATATTAATTTGACGTGTAAACGACAGCATGCATCAATATATAATGTACTATAGAAATTAATATGTTATATTGTTTCTTTCAGGCGCAGTATACCTGGGATCCATCACTCGATGCACGGGTACGCGATGGATGGGAGGGGACGTTGAAACGTCATTTCCCAGACATCGTCTATAAGGCTCGAATCGCAATCATTGAGGGGCGATTCGACAGCGTACAATGGATGCCCTTCGAACTTCAGATGGAGCTCTTGGAGAGGCAGTACACAAGTGAGGATTTTCAAACAAAATCCGACATCGCCCAGCAGAACCGGGCGAAGGGGGATCGCGACACACACTCAGGGTAGTGTGTCCACCGTCACCATCGGGAAGAGGGTGGTAAATTTTTTATTTTTTTTTCATTCGATACATTTAAGATTTATGCGTGTTTTATCATTTCATTAACAAACAATCATAATGTCGATTGACCGCATTGTTTTCATTAAATTGTTTTAGGAGATAGCCTTGAAACGAAAGGTCATAGGTTCCGAGGTTTTTATCGAGACTCATAAGAAGTTGGATGCCCCTGGCATTCTAGAGGCCATTCAGGCTGGGAAGTCTATAGCGGACATTCCACTAGTTGACGAGCCTGCGACACAGCTTCGGGTATCTTTTCTTTCGCTCTTTATTTATTAAATACAGTTTCCATTACATTTCACATTACTAATGCATTACAAATTATCTAATGTAGGATTCATATTTTGAATGACTCAGTCAGCTGCCTGAGTCGCAGATGGATGAGTCTGTCGATCCCGAGGTTGCTCAGCAGAGTTTCATGCAGCGGCTGATCGAACTTTTTTGGAGGTCTCTCGGACCGATAAGGGAAGGGTATATGGCATCGGCTCAGCTGCGAGTCAATTATACCCCCGATCCATGCTCAACTCTTCATCCAGGAGTCATTCACAGAGCTCTCGGGGGATTCCTGAAGATTATTATCATCTTAAGGAAGTAGTCCTCTCCCTTCGACAGAGCCAGGCCAGGATGGAGCAGCAGATGGCCTTCCTGTTCATGAAGATGGGCAAGAATCCTTCCACATGTCCGAACGAGGCTGGTAGAGCTTTTCCTCCTTTTCAACCACTTTCGGATGACGACTCATATCTCCCAAAGCAGCGTGATGTTCGACTAGCTGGCCATTGATGCCTATTAGGTTGTTGTAAACTCTTTATATGTGTATAATTCAAAATTTTAGTTCAATTTGATTGATGTTTGTTTATTTCAGAGTTCCTTGACGTTACAGGCACATGTATTTGTAGAATTTTGAAATTTTAATTTATTTTTAAAAAAATCAAACTCAATTAGCGATGGATTCAGTCGCTAAATGCTCAATATTTGAAAGAGTCTTTTAGCGACGGAATACATCGCTAATTTTTGAAGATAAAACTTCGCGACGGATTCCGTCGCTAATTTTTAAGGAACGACATTTAGCGGCGGACTCCGTCGCTAAAATTTCTATTTAGAAATTCGCGACGGATTCCATCGCTAAATGTCGTTCCTCCTTTTTTAAAAATTAGCGACAGACTCCACCACTCGCAACACAATTGCTATAAATATGTAGTAGTAGCAGGTCGAGTCAATCCCACAAGGAACGGATACAATAAGCTGATTTTGTTTTAGTCACTTAAGATATAACTTAATGTTATAAAAATATGGAGTTGGTGATTTAATATGAAATAATGACAAATAAAAATTGCAAAGAAAATATGAACACATTAGACTGACTTTAAACCATTGGGAAAGAGATGTATTACAATGTATTTTGATTCATTCCTAGGATTTCTTAAATTGTAGCTAGGTTAAACCTAACTATGTTATATTTAAAATATGAGAGTCATATGAGAATAAACTATCAACTAACAATAATCAACCTAGGCAAGATGAGAAATTACCTAGACAAATTGATGTTGCATTATGTCATAACTCAATATACCATAAACATTTAATATAAGAGAATAATTCATTCTTTACGAATCATGACATGAATAGTTTAGGTTATATATAGAAGAGAATAATATAACCTCCAGTTTGTTACCATACATTATCAAAAGAGAGTGATAACTACAATGATTGATATTTCAATGTATAGAATGACCAAAACTATATCGTATCATATCAATGCTAAGAATAAGATCAATTCATTCATGATCAAATCAATCTAGATCATAGGAAAATATGAAGAATATGCTCAATTTCAGAAATCCTAGAGAATTATTTTCAATACTTTATCACACAAAAAATTTCCGCAATGTTCATGATATAAAACAAAACAATACAAAGAAACAGTCCAAGATCCATAACAAAACTAGATAGAATGTTTGAAGACTTTGAGAATAAACCCAAAGCCCTAATGACAGTAGAGTTTTGATGAAGATTCCAACGATCGTGACTCAATCCCGATGTTGTTGATAGATGCCGATCGATCTTTTTGTCTCAAATCTGCTTCTAGGGTTTGAAAGTGCGACGCTCTCACTGCCATGTGAAAAGCAATCCTCTCCCTTATCTGATATGGAAGTCAAGATATTTATAGGGGAGAAGGGTAACAAACAATCCTCTATAAATCTCTGATTTAAAATAACAAAGATATGCAATACGCAGAACCTGACACGGCCGTGCAAGGTGTGACACGGCCTGAATGGGGCTGTGTATCGAGCAAATATGACTTTTTCTCCTTAAGGAACACACGAGCGTGTCTCACCTGACACGGCCTGGAGAGGTCGTGCGTCGAGAGCGAGACAATATGGAACACGTGTATCATTTTCAAACACCCGTAATCATCAACATTACACCTTGTTTGGCTTCGAGCACTTCCAAACTGCTATACATCGCATTTCAAAGCTTTAAAACGTCTTCCAAACATAATGATCTTTAACACAGCTCTTCTATCGATATTCTATAATAAAAACAGAAGTTTTGGTAGTACCAGGCTCTAAAAGTAAAACCAAACTAATATAATTAAATATACCACAAAAATGAAACAAAACGCAGGTATAAGAACGTAAAATGGTGTGTGTTTTTACACACATCAACAACAATAATACACTATTAGTAGTAAGAGCACATTCATACCAGGATACGCATGGCCTTCCTGATTAAGTGTAGCCGGATGATTGTGAACGCCATTTGTCATCTTGAACGTCCTATGGCCATCATTAATATGATTATACGACCCCATTATATTGAATCGACAATTATATTTTTTTGTACGTGTGCATCTTGAAGGTTTCTTCATCGGAGTGTAAGTACCACTCCGTTCACACCGTACTGTTAACCTCGGATTGCCTACATTGATCACAAGTTTTGATGATTTAATTATCAATACGAAATCATTACTGCGCCCAACATCCTTCAAGTAAGCCATAATTCTTCTCAGGTTGAGAATACCTACAAAAAAAAAAGTTTGATTAATACTTCACCTATAGTAAAAAAAGTTTATACCTATACTAAAAAATTATGATCTACAGTTTTTACTGCTTATTCAAAGCAAGTGTTCTGTGCTAGATATTGCAAAGCAGAATGCGAGGCAACCCTATGGTATTGCCTGGGCTAAGGTGAAACAGTTTAAATAGTCCAAATAGATTCATCCCGACGGTATTTTTCTTCTTTGCTTTTTTTTTTTTTTTTTTTTTTTTTGGCAATCAAATTGGAAGATGGAGATTGCATTAGCATTGCAGATGGAAGATAGGTGTAATTCCCCAAAAACATCGCTATTTAAATATACGTAAAATATGTACATATAGTCATTAATTAAAAATACATAAAGTACTCATATAATTTCGTTATTTAAAATATACATAAGGTACATATATTATAAACGGAAAGAATTACCTATTGATGTCATTTTAAGATTTTAATTACCATTAAGTGCAATTTACTTTTGTAAATTACAAATCAGTGATTTATATTTTAATTGTTCCATCTTTGCCCTTACAATTAGAAATAACCGAACAGATGACTTTCTTCTCGTATATTAGAAAAAAAAATAAATGCGATTTCCATAAAATCTGCTTCCATGGTTCGAATTTCAAAAATTTTGAAATTTTGAAAATCAACCTTCCCTTCTCTGACATCGAATTCACAACTTCTATTCTTATCATCGTCACCTTTGAAGTCTTCACACCATAAATTGTACACTTGCAACCATAAACAGTGCGGACATGGAATGAAGAGTGTGTTGTACATCCTATACTAACAACACCCACATCATCTATCTCAAGACAATCATCAACATCATCCCTGTCGTCGTAATCACTGCTACCTCAACACAATATTTAACTTCAGACATACTATTTATAACAGTGCATCCAAGAAATGGCAACATGATCATCCCTATAAGCATGAATAGAGACAGTGCAATGTGGTATGATCATAACATAGAAACAGTGCGCCTATAAATAGAAATAGAACATATGTGCTTTGATCATGGTATAGATTTCACTTGATCAGTCCATCAGACGCACGGACGAAAACACTATGAGCCCACCTCTACTTCATCTTCTTTAACGTCATCGTTCGCTAATCAATGATGAGGATAAACGAGGATCGATGGCTGAAATAGTTATATCAGTGGCCGAAAGATTGTGGTCGATAAAGATGGTGGTTTGTGGTGGCGAAAATGGGAAAGATGATAATGCCGGAAGATATTGATGCCGGAGGATGGTCATGGATGATGATGATGATATTGGTGGTTAATGACGATGATGGAGAAGAAGATAAAGAGGAAGGTGAGAAGAGGGGTGACAACTAAATGATCATAGGTTTGAGACAATGGATGATTGGTTTTGATTTATGCGTGTAATTTAATGCTATTATTTATTAAACACAAGGGTATTTTAGACAGCACAATGTAAAATATTTGAATAAGAACACCCAATGGTCATTAATAAAATAGGTATGACTCTTTGATAATTAAGATTGAAAATTGACATTTATTGGTAATTCTCACTTATAAACACACGAATAAATATAAAGAACATTAACGTTATAACGTTATAAGGTTAAAAATATTACGTATCATGGCTAACGATTTTAATCTCAGAATTTTTGGATTATTAAATGAGATATGATATTATTATCTTTGTGATAATTAAATCTGTTAGTCTCTATATTAAAAAACATATAACGTTATAAACACACGAATAAATATAACGTTATAAATTTTGGATTAATTATCGAAAAAACATATTACAAAACTAAAATAAATAATAATATGACAAAAATTTAATTGAGAGGCCAACTTTAATCTGTCAGTCTCTATATTTTCCCGCACTCTTCCTTTTTCATGATGGTTGGTTAAGTAATTTTTTCCTAACTGGAGTGTTGGGACTCAACGGCAGTGACGTTATTTGTATTATTATTATTATTATTTAACATGTTATGAAAAATCGGGACGTAACAGATTGGTATCAAAGTAACGCTTAGGTTAAGAACTAACCGAAATCACTTAGGGCTAAGTAAATATGTTATGCGTACTTTGGGGATTAAATGAAATATTTAAGCTTTTGTATGATTATGTTTGGTTTTAGTTTTATTACATATTTTTGGACATGTTATTAAGATAAGTTTGTTTTCTGTTCAGGATAGTTAAGACCAGGAGCCATTCACTCCAAAGCGTATTTCTGGGATGGTTCATTACAAGAGTTAGAGTACATATTGAGGTGCATCTCCATAAGATTAGGACGGCAGTTTGGGCACTTAAGAGGATCGATGATAGCATACATTATCTTATATACCAAGTGAAAGTTCTCTTTTATTGTCTGTCAAATTATATTGACATGTGGTTTTAGGATCCATTCTATCCCAAGCTGTTCCTTAATGTGGTGCCTAATGAGAAGAGGTACTTCATAGATGGCAAGTAGACCGTTGACTTTGAGTCAGCTGACCGTAAGCTTGTCTATGTGTACAACCTAGTACTTATGATTACGATGATGAAAGAGCTAACCCTATGATTACGATGATGAAAGAGCTTCTAAGGATCAGGAAGAAAGCAGAGGAACCTAGTACTTCCAAAGGTTTAATGAATACCGTCCAAAGCGATTTACAGGAGATGATGATCCGACAGTTCTGGAGAACTGGTTTAGAGATATGGAAAAGCTCTACAAGGCTATAGGGCGTCCCGAGAAACTAAAGGTTAGCTTTAGGGTATTTACCTCGATGGTGAGGCTAATAATTCGTGGACCATAATTGCAAAACAAACTGAACTTCCTAGCTTTGACTGGGAATAGTTGAAGGAGCTTATTCATGACAGGTATTATCCCGAGTCTCTGAGGGACTGGATGAGGGAGGAATTCTCTTCTTTACAGCAAGGTGACGTGAATGTCATAGAATATTCAACAATGTTCATAATGCTACTGCACTTTGTGCCTTTGTTCTAGAGTTCGAAAGCTGAAAAGAAACGAAAGTTTCTGAAGGGCCTTAGCTGAAGGCTCAAGACAAGCTTGTTAACCCATAAATTGTTACACATTAACAAATTGATGACAAGGCCGTGAATTTGGAGCGATCTTTGGCAGACAAGGATGCTTTCTTTGTAGCAAAGAAAAAGGAAGCATGATAATGCAAGATCTAACAAATCTAGTAGATTTCAACAATCTGGCGGACCTCGATCTAACCAACAAGGCGGGCCATCAGGCAGTACTATTAGTGTGGGATATGTTGTCAAGGATTGTCATACCGCACCAGTGACATGCTACAACTGTGGTGGACAAGGTCACAGAAAAAGGTTTTGTCCACAAGGGTACATGTCAAGAGACACAGTTCAGGAGCCAACAGCTACAGGTCAGTCAGGTGCACAACCGCCAAGTGACATGCTACAATTGTGGTGGACAAGGTCACAGAAAAAGGTTTTGTCCACAAGGGTACATGTTAAGGGACATAGTTCAGGAGCCAACAGCTACAGGTCAGTCAGGTGCACAACCGCCAAGGCAAGCTTGGAACCAACCTAAACCACCACCAGGGAAAGTGTTCAGCATGAACCCATAGGAAGCGCAGCAGAGCGGAGCTGCGGTGATTGGTAATCTTCAACTTTTCTCCCATCCAGCTTTCGTGCTTTTTGACACTGGTGCTACCCATTCTTTCGTTGTCAAGTCTTTTCTTGAAAGGCACGCCATCAAATCTGAACCCATACCTAGTGTGATATACATCGGGTTGCCAACCGAAGACGTTGTGGGCTGCAGATACTCCGTGTCTAATGTCCCAATTAAGATAGGGGTGAGAACTTCCCTATAGACCTTGTTGTGTTCGGTCTTCGGGATTTTGATGTCATTTTTCGTATGAGTTGGTTAGAAAAGTATATGACCATCATAGATTGCGAGAATAAGCTGGTTAGAATAATAGGTACTAAAGGAGGAAAGTTTGTATACTACGGGAAAGGGTCAAGATCTAAGGTGTTAATAGTGTCCGCAATGACGGCAAACAAGCTTCTAAGGAAGGGTACGGATACTTATGCCACATAGAGATACCTTCCGAGGAAGCTAAGGGATTGTTTGAAATCTCAGTTGTGCGTGAGTTTCCAGACGTCTTTCCGGAGGAAATAACGGGATTGCCACCCAATAGAGAGGTTAACTTCTCTGTTGAGTAGAGTTGGGCGCAACTTCTATTTCCAAAGCACCCTATCGTATGGCACCAAGTTCTTAAGATGAAAGAGCTTAAGACTCAGCTCGAGGATCTTCTTGAAAAGGGGTATACCCGACCTAGTGTCTCATTGTAGGGGGGCTCCTGTACTTTTCGTTAAGAAGAAAGATGGAAGTATGAGACTGTGTAATTACTACCAGGAGTTGAACAAAATCACCATAAAAAATTGATATCCTTTATCTCGTATTGATAATCTTTTTAACCAGTTACAAGGGGCTACTGTCTACTCCAAGATAGACCTTCGTTCTGGTTATCATCAATTACGTATCAAATCCACAGATACTCCAGAAATAGCTTTCCAAACTCGGTACGGTCATTATGAGTTTGTTATTATGCCATTTGGACTCACTAATTACTGTGTTTATGGATTTGATGTAGGGTCGTTAAACCTTATCTTGACCAGTTCGTTGTCTTGTTCATTGACGACATACTGATATACTCCAAGTCTCCACTGGATCATGAACGACATCTTCAAATCACCTTAGGAACCCTCAAAGAAAACCAATTGTATGGTAAACTCAAGAAGTGTGAATTCTGATTGAAAAAAGTTGCCTTCTTGGGACACGTGATCTCAGGAGATGGTGTTAAGGTCGAATCGAAGAAGATTGAAGCTGTGAAGGAATAGGCTAGACCTAGTAATGTGATGGCGATCAGAAGTTTCCTGGGGTTAGCCGGTTACTATCGACGGTTCGTAGAGGATTTTTCTAAGATAGCCATGCTATTTTCTAGTCTTACGAGGAAGAACAAGAAGTTTATTTGGTCTGAAAGCTGTGAGAAGGCTTTCCAAGAACTCATGACTCGTCTCACTTCTGCTCCTGTGCTATCAAGTTATGGAGGCATTACCTGTACGGAGTGTCTTGTAAGGTCTTTACTAATCATAAAAGCTTGAAGCACATCTTTCCTCAAAAAGAGCTCAACATGAGGCAGCGGAGATGGCTAGAGGTACTAAAAGACTATGATCTGGACATCCAGTGTCATCCAGGAAAGGCAAATGTGGTGGCCGATGCTCTAAGCAGGAAGGGTCAAAATTCAGAGGGAAACGTGCACCTAATGAGAATTACCCAAGATTCCCTGGTTGATGAATTCTACAAGTTAGGAATTGAAGTTCGAGGAAGGTCAATTAGTGGGAGACTTGTAGATATGCAAGCTCGTCCTACTGTTGACAATGAGATAATGCACGTTTTAGAGACTGATGTTGCGCTACAGAAGCTGAGGAAAAAGGCTCAAAAGGGTACCGTAACGGGATTTCTGATTCACGAGGATGGATCATTGCGATTTCAGAATCGTTTCTATATATCTAATAATGAAGTGCTAAAGATGAAAATTCTTAAGGAAGCACACCAAAGCCTATACTTTGTTCATCTTGGAGGTAACAAGATGTACCAGGAGCTGCAAAATGACTACTGGTGGAGCAACATGAAAAGGAAGATTGCTAGGTTTGTCAACAAGTGTTTGGTCTGTCAGCAGATAAAGATAGAACATCAAAGACCAAGTGGATTGCTACAACCTCTTGAGATAACAATATAGAAATGGGATGCAATATCCATGGACTTCATAGTTGGAGTTCCAAGCACAATTAGCGGTTTAAACTCCATTTGGGTAATAGTGGACCGTTTGACGAAGCCTGCACACTTCCTTCCAATCAAAAACACATGAAGTGTTGACCGATTGGCCAAGGAATATGTGAAGACTATCGTAAGGCCATGGAGTTCCTAGCACCATAGTGACAAAGACACGAGTTTTCAATCTCGATTCTAACAAGGCTTGCAAGAGGCTCTCGGTACGAGTCTGAACATCAATACCGTCTTCTATCCTGCATCCGATAGCCAAACGAAAAGGGCTCTACAGACCTTGGAAGATATGTTACGTGCATGTGTTCTTGATTTCAAAGGCTCTTGGGATCATCATCTGCCTTTGGTCAAGTTTACCTACACCAATAGTTATCACTCCAGCATCGGTATGGCGCCATTTGAGGCGTGATATGACAGGAAGTGTAGGACACCCTAATACTGGAATGATATTCAGGATATGATCCAGTTGAGACCAAAGATGGTACAAGAGTTACCAAAGAAGGTGAAAAAGATATAAATATGGATGAAGGCTTCACAAAACCGTCAGAAGAGCTACGCCGATGTGAAGCGAAGACCTCTAGAGTTTGAGGTCGGGAATCATATGTTTTTGAGGATCTCACCCACTAAAGCAATAATGAGATTTGGGAAGAAAGGGAAACTCGATCCATGATACATAGGATCTTTTGAGGTTCTACAGCGAGTTGGGGAGATAGCTTATCGACTAGCACTATCCGCCAATCTACCATCCGTGCACAACGTGTTCCATGTCCCTATGCTTCGCAAGTATATGCCTGACCCAAGCCATATCATACAGTACGACCCTATCATAATAGATGATAACATGTCGTATGAGGAGCAACCGCAAGAAATCGTTGATCGCCGGGAAAAGATATTAAAAAATAAGACAATACCATTGATTGAGGTTTTATGGGTAAATCATTTAACCTCGGAGGCAATGTGGAAGCAATATCCGTAACTGTTTAAAGGTAATTTACAAATCTTTTTCTATCTCTGATTTCGAAAACAAAACCATTTAAGGAGGAAAGAATGTAAGAACCCAAAAAATTCCGTAAAATTTAGTTTCACGATAATTAATGTGAATAGTAAATTATCGAACGTTATAATTGATTTTGCGAGGATAAAAGACTTATCTGACTATATAATAGGGAAAGAATGCAAAATATGAATAAAATGTAACCCTAACGCAAATATGGAAAAATATAGTCTTAATACGAAAATATCGTATTTATACGAAAATGACCTAAACCTAATTTTGACACTTATTTTGCTTTACGTCAATTTCTACTCCACCTAAATTAAATTAATTAATGATTAATTACTCACTAAATACCCACTAATTATCCACTAAATACCCACTAATTATCCACTTAAACTATTTTAATTGATTTAGGTTCTTATAAATACAAGCTCTCTTCTTCTTGAAAATTTCTTAAAAACACAAAACAAAACACTCCTTACCATGCAAGATTAGAGTTAAACAAGAGAAGAGAAAAAGGAGAAGAGAAGAAGAGAAGAAGAGAACCTAGGTGGTAAGGCGAGTACAACGAATATCCTTCACAGTTATAAAGGAAGACGACCATCTAGACTAGAAATTTCGTGGAATATTATACACTCTTTGATAAATTTTGATATTAATATATGTTAAGTTCTCACATGTCTTATTCTAATGAAATTAATAAATTATGATTCGGAGTTGTGAATCTTAACATATAAATCAAACGTATGAATATGTCAATCTGTAAAACACTGGTTACATGGATGACTTTATGGCTTGATATAGAATTATATAAAATATTTTATAAGACAAGCCTTATATCACTGCTAAGGTATAAAAATCTAGTTTTCAGAATAGTTTATAAATAATTATTTAGAAATATATGTAGAGAGTAATGAGTTAATTAGTGAAGTAAGGTCAAACTGTTTGAAGTAGCAGAAAATATAAATTGAAACTAATTAACAACAATTATTGTTTAGGTTTTATGATAGAAACTTTGATTCACTGCAAAGATTATGAAGTCTACTTTATGAATAATTATACGGAATAATTTTGAAGTTGTATACAAGAAATTATAGGTTTAAATACGTTCAAAGGTCATCTTGGACAAAATCTGGGTTCTAAAGGCCGAGAAACTCGTTCCAGAGGTCGGGACGTCTGTTCCAAAGGCCGAAACATCCGTTCAAGAGGTCGGGATGTCGTCTCAGAACCTTATGAATCGGAAATGATCGTTTTGATCCCAAAACAATTCCAAATATTCACAAATACTTCTAATGATATTCAATATATAAAATCATCATCTATAATCAAAATAAGTATCAAAGACTTGTACAAATCTCATCATCACCTCATAATATTAATATGATGGTTTTTCATGAATACGAATAAATATCTTTAACTCTGTAATGCGTATAAATATTCACAACGAAATGTATCAATATGTGAGTCCTAATATGTTATAGGAGCTGGAGACGCTGCTTGTTGACACATAAAGGAAAAATCGAGCGTGTGTGTGTGGAAAGCGATGTAAGAAGGTATCGTTTAGATTTATTGTGTGTGGCGATGCGTATTATTTTATCATCAGTATAATAATATGCATTGGAACCTTCGGATGTAGTCACTAAATATGACTAACGTAAAATGCTGACTGCAACTGTTATGTGTCGTGATAAGATGATGTGTGTTTATGTTATGCCTTAATTACTAGCATAAAGAGAATAAGTGAGTAAGAGTGTAAATCCATAATTGATGAGATAATTCCGTTGTATGAAACACAAAGGGCGTTGTGTCTGTCGTTTGTGTTATACAATGATTTGGTGGTGATATTCTTTCATTGATCCTGCGAGAGCATTTTGGTATAAGGAAAACTCACTGTAGGAGACCCTGTGCTCCGGTTTGATTGATTCCCTTTCGCGGATGTCACTTTTGTTAAAGCTGAATAAATCTTGATAATTTAAAATTGAATAAGTCTCGCCAATGACACAATTATAACGTTGAGGCTATCATTGTTTGTCTTCACTGTATTTTTAAGATGATAATTGTGAATATCGGATTGACATGATAATTTTAGAGTGTTGAAACAAAAGACTTAAGTGGTTATTTCCCTTTTCTTTTCTTGCATTTTTCTCTCGTGTAACCAATGGTAAGGAGACCGATACGTTATTAAGCTCATACGTCTCACAGTTATTATTTTTCTGTGTTTTTTTTTTTCTTTATGTTTTCAGGAGGCAGAGACGACGAATAGGTGTGATATAAGTTATGGTGCTAATATGCATATACTGCATGATAATTATGGACTAAGTAAAATATGTAATAAATGAAGAGTTTTCGATGTATTAGATAAATTATTGGTTTATGTCTAAGTGGATTTTATTTATATTTATACCTAAATCGGTTAAGTAATTTTTGTCTAATTGGGATGTTGGGACTCAGCGACAATGACGTTATTTGTATTATTATATATTAACATGTTATGAAAAATCGAAACGTTATAGATTGATATCAAAACAACGTTTAGGTTAAGAACTAAACGAAATCACTTAGGCTGAAACAAATATTTTATGTCAAGCAAAACAGCAGGCATGGACTCACTGCTCACAACGGTAGTGTCGTTTTGTTACAAACAATCCCAAACACTAAACCCAAACCTAATATACTCATAGACAAACGTACAGAGACATTAAGTTCAGGCCCAACACTATATCATATACACAACCAATCATATCACCATCTGGTTTCTATGTTCCCTTTTTTTTTTTAACAAGACAGGAAACCATACTGAACATGATTGTCGTTTTATTTCACAGATTGATAAATTTAATCATTAAATATCTTAAGCGATTGATAAATCAATCAATACTGAACAACATAGCATGATGGTCGTCTTGATACCAGCTGTTAGAGCTTGGGTCTAATAAAATATAACGGAAACGTTAGGATCATACCTTCTGTCATGATTGTTCAAATACACTTCCATTAGATGGTGAAGATTACAAGCGAAACTCCAATGAGAACTATTACTAAACCAATTTACTCTCAATTTAGATGGTGTGTTTTAACGGTATGAGAGAATTTGATTTAGACCTATACTCAAAATCTTTATTTAAAAATGCTAGCCATCATAAAACCTGAATACAGGAGAGTGAAGATATGGGAGTTAATTAATCTTATCCTGAACATATAAAACCTGAATCATTAAATTAATATTAATAATAATATTAACAATGTGTGGATATGATGTTGGAGGGTTTATGTCTTGAACCCCTATATTTATATGTTTTACAAGATAAAAGATAACTATATCTTTTAAAAGAATTGTAGTTATGAAGATAAATAGAGGAATATCTTACACACTCGAATAAGATTATCTTATGTTAAAATCTTTATTCTCATAATTATCTCCTAAATCGCCTTATTTATTATTTAGATTATATCTTTTCAATAATAATTATTCTCTCCGTTCAGTATAAATTTCGCACATTTCAAGGTCTAATATGTGAGACACTAATTATTGTGAGACACTCTCTCCGTCCAGTATAATTACAATCAAACGTCGTTTTTTTACAAAATTATTGTGAGACACTAATTATGAGCTACTTTAAGGTTTTTCTGATATTATTAAGAATAAAAACGAAATATTTCAAAGTACGTATCATTCTAATTTATTTAGGATAGAAAAAATATAAGATAATTACTATCATTATTTTTGTGGTCATCAATTACACATACGTCATCACTATTCAATAGTGTTTCATTTCTTCCGATGCATCATAGTTGGTTCTGATGCCGTAGTCATACTACAATTAGTTGCATGCTGTTTTAACACATACGATCAGCACCATTGAGATCGGGGAAACTATTCCTAGGTACAATGTATTAGGTGGTACCTAAGTGTATGCTATTCTCAACTTGAATAATCACAAGTCTCTCTGTTCACATGAATTGAATTGCCTCCATAGTCGCAATCGATTATACTGAGAAATAGGCCCGCGGGTGGATTGCTGACTTTTTTTTACAAAACTATTCCAGCGTCAAAAATAGTTTTTCCAACAGACTATAGATCGATGAACTACGTATACCATAAACTTTCATTAGCAGTATACATATACAATCGATTCAGAAGATGATACAAACCATCAATGATTCCGTAGCAGATTCGCACGACATCAATGTGTTATTCCTCCGTTCCATAATTTTTATAATGACACCCGCTTCAAACTATTTCGTTGTTATTCTTAACGATGTCAGAAAAATTTTAAATTACTTCATAATTAAAGTTCAAAATTTAACCTATTGTTAATATTTTAAAAATAATTTATAAAAAATAATATTTGATCATATTAAATTGAATCTCCAAACGTATATCATCCTAAAAAATTTTAAGACGGAGAAAATACATTCCAATGTGGGACAATATGTAACGACCCTAGTCGATGAAGCTATGAAGCAGTCCTGACTTTTAGGGGCTGCCCTTCTTTTGGGGATGATTCCTCACACGCAACGCAAAATGGATATCCATCTTGGAATAATGCTGAGCGTACAAGCAATCAAATATTCAAAGCATTTATCAAACACTCCCTTTCAATATACTACTTGCATGTTACTACAGCTAGCTTTATTTTTCTGTTTTTTAAAAGTGATAATTGTATTGCACATGGAAATCATTAGATCATGGAAATGAATAATAATTATACAAACTAGTACAAAAAATACAAATGCAATTATATAGGTGAAGCCATACCTGTCCAACTCACTTCGAATGTAAAAATAAGAATAATGTCACTCTCCCATGATTAATCATGATCATACATGATACAACACCAAATTCCCATACAAAATTCAGCAATACTCGCGGATGAGAGAATGACACTTTGAATGATATTGTTTTCAGCGTCCCCTTGTGATAAAACTATTGTGCGACCCATGAACTTGAAAGGTGTACAATTGAATAGATAAAACCAAAAGCTAATACGAGGAGAATGAGATGTACGTAATTTTAACTCTATTACACTCACAATAAAAAAATCTATTTTTTGATGTTCTCAAAAGATGTGTAATTGAATGGATAAAACTAATGAGGAAATAAAAGGATGTGTAGTTAGGTTGAAAGTAAAAAAAATCACTTTGCTACAACCCTGTTATTTACAGGAGAAAAGTGTCTTTTGGAAAGATAACTTGGCATATCTTATGAAAGAGTAACTTTTTGGACTTATCAAAGTATCATACGAGATGTCCTAAGTAATGACTTCATATTTATGTACTTATGGAGAGCTGATTCTGAACTTTCTCCATATAGAACAAACTAGTGCTCAATACATTAATCCAACAAGAAAACAAATGCAGCCAAAGCAAAACTTGTCAAAAGTTAGAAATCCACAACCTAAGCAAGCAAGTCGATAAAGATGGAAAACTTTAATCCCCTAACCTACAAAGTCTTCTCCACATATTGTAACCATCTAAGCTGTATGCAACCAAAGTTGATCTCAATTAGAGCAAATAGCATACTATCTAGTCAAGTTAAATACAACAGTATCTCAAATAAGCAAAGGAAAGGGAGAGTATATTAAAAGAGAAGCAACAGGGGATCAGTTCGAACTCAACAATGGCGTTTCAGAAGGAGAATCTCGATCTGATTTTGGTCCCGAGCGGCCTCCTGATCATGTTCGGCTACCATCTCTTCCTGTTATACAGATACATCCGTCTCCCCCACACGACAGCAATCGGATTCGAGAACAACGACACCAAAGCCTGGATTGAGCGGGTCATGAAGGTACAACATCAATATATGATCAAACAAATAGTCTCGTATCATCCCAATTCTTATGATCAGTCCATGTAAACTTTAAATCGATGAATTTATTTTTACGTGAAAATCAAACACGAGCGATTAACCATCGTGTAACGTGCAGGACGAGACACAATCTAGCATACCTCTAACGGTGATCTCCTCCAACATCTCCGCGGCCACATACTTAGCGACAGTTTCTTTGACGCTTAGTTCCCTAATCGGAACCTGGATCCAAAGCAACGCGACAGTATTCCAAAGCACTTTAATCTACGGAGACACGAGATCATCCACCATGACCCTAAAATACATCAGCCTCCTGGTCTGCTTCCTCCTTGCGTTCTCCTGTTTCGTCCACTCCACCCGAAAGTTCATCCACTCCAACTACCTGATCAGCATGCCGAAGTCCAACATCCCCATCCATTACGTGGAGGTGCCTGTGATCCGTGGCAATGAGTTCTGGCAGTTGGGACTGAGGGCCCTTTACTTCGCTCTCGATCTTTTGATGTGGTTCTTTGGGCCTATACCTATGTTCGTGTCGTCGGTCATCATGGTGGTGTTGTTGCTTAGCCTTGATTTTAATTCGATGCCGGTCCATCATTATGGTCCAATTCCGTTTCCTCATTGGAAGGAGAAGAAGAATGCGGCGGCCAAGGAAGATGAGATGGTAGCCACGGCGGTGAATAGGGCGAGTGCTAATGTTGCGTTGGCGGCTGCCGCTGCTGGGTCACTGGATGTTGCTGCTGCCGGCTGGTGAGCTGGTGTCGGAGAGATTGAGCTTGAAATGAGAGATTTGTGATGTCCTGATAAATTCTTTGTTTTGATTAGTTTGGTCTGATGTAAATTGAGGCAGAACATTACGCCTCTTTTTTGTGTTTTGTGACAGATGAGTCTCAATTATCTTGGTTGAATATCCGGTACATCTGGTATGAAAACGGTTAATTGAAGCCCTTTTGATTAAAAGAATACGGATCACAATTGTTTAAACTTTATATACTTCCCCAAATATAAGGAAACCATTTGTTGGTAACCACGGTTGCTATGAACTTGAAACATGTTGCTTGTGTAATGCAGTTACCTCAGGTCGAAACATTTTCGACACCCCTACAAATCTCTGGAAATGTTCCTCGTCACATATGATGCAGGACACTCGTGGTTAACATAACTGGTAGCATATCAAATCTGAATTTGTTGTGTACGAACAATAACTATTATCGAAAAAAGTAGTCAATCCATTTTGTAATACCAGAAAAGATCCTGGAATTTTCATTGCAAGCTGAAGCCATTGCTGGTAAGGGGTCAAGGCAAAATAATGGCCATAAAAACAGGCCTGATCATATTAGGCCCGCAATGGCTTTGGGCGGAAAATGATTTTTAATCAGGGCCGCGCCGTTTTTCCGCTTGGGTTTATACTATGCCAAAGCATACTTTTATCTGTTAGGACTGTATGCGGTCGGTGAGTGATAGTATTATAGTGTAGTTCAGTAACACACGTTGGGCCTAGCCCATAAGGCCGGCCCGTAGATCCATGGGCCGTTCTTCGCCATCAGCCAGTGAATAATAGAAATCGACTGGTAAGGGGAGCACGCCGCGTTGAGTATACAAGCTCCTATGTTATACTCCTCCCATTCTATAAAAAAATAAGTTAACACTTACTTGATTTAGATATCCTATAAAAATAATAATATTTTTATATTTAGAATTTTTTTAAATAAAACTATCAAAACATTTTTAGTTTTAACTTTATATCACATCAACTGATTCCTTTATATTTTCTATTTTTTTCTCCACTCCTCTTTTTCACAAAACTGAAAAGGTATTGTTGGTGTAGGAAGTCTATACGGGGAGGGAAACCAGGTTTGTGAGTCCTAACGTTTATGTGGTGAAGGTCAGTTTGTGGATCCAGGTCCTACTTGAAATCTAACACCTGCAATCACACAAGAAAGCGACAGATCGGTTATACGGGGTCGAGGTCGTGACCCCGGACACCGGCTCCATTGCTTAAGTCAATAACGATTTAAGATTTCGTTAAATGACTGCAGAATAGGTTAAAGAGAAGTTATCTTTTTTTGGATAACGGGATGAGTATTTATAATAAAACATTCGATTTTTCCATGTTATACAATTGGCATGATCTTATGAATCAGAGATTCTCTCACTCACATCATGCCACTTGTCTTCTCATAAGTTTTTGGCTTAGTGATATTGGGTTTTTCCACGGGTTTTAGCCCATCAAATCTTAGGATTTTTCCACGAACAGATATAAATGTTATTAATATCATGAAATTTAACACATATAAATTATCGCGTCGATTAATCTATTGTATTTATTATAGGCCAGAAAAAATACAATATCCTTTTTGTCTTGGGTAAATCAAGTTGAGTTGGTTCAGTGATACGTTGCTCTTTTTTTAACTATGTGGTCAAGGATTCGACTCCTGATGTCATTAGAAAACAGTATCTCTAAATAAAAGTAAGGATCAAAAATTCATTTATTATGGACCAGAAAAAATACATTATCCTTTTTATCTTGGGTAAATCAAATTGAGTTAGTTCAATGATACGTTGTTTCTTTTTTAATTATAAGGTCAAGAATTCGACGGTCGATATCATTAGAAACAATGTCTCTAAATAAAAGTAAGGATTGGACTAATATAATATTTGGTCTTTGGTTGGATTGTTTGGGAACACATGTTAGTAGAATTAACTTGCTTTTGGAGGGACAACAATCTTATCTTTATCTGAGAATGCTAGCTGAGCCAAGTTGAATAAAGAAAGAACCAGAAATGTAAAAAAACAGAAACAGTATCCATGACAAGGAGAGGTGAGAGATCTGGAGAGAGTACAGAAACACAAAACATAGAGCATAGCCAAGCCAGCAGCAATAAATACAACAGTACTACTCTACCGAAAAAAGAGAGCAGAGGAAGAGATCCCTCGACTTTTACGCCGGTGCTTTGGCTGCAGCACAGCAACCCCACAGCTCTGTGTCTCTGACCTCACCCCCCAAGTCTACCCTGCCTTGCCTTGCCTTGCCTTGCCTCGCCTCGCCTTGTTGGCTAGCTTGGTTGCTTTCTTGTTTGCTTGCTTGCCTGGTTTTTTTTTTTTTTTTATCAAATTATGTCAATTTATAAATAAAATTATCAAATTAGGTTCATAAAAAATTTAATTATCAAAATATATCATTTTTTAAAAAATAATAAAAGAAAACGTTCTGCGCGATTCGCAGAGGAAGATGTAGGGCGACTTTACCTATACTAAAGACGCAAGGCGCCTTCCTTTGAGTAGAAAATACTCCACGTCCATTAATAACATTGTGATTATGTTCAAAATATAACTCCATAAATTATCATATTTGTTATGATTGATTCGTTCAAAAAATATAACTTCATAAAAAATAATGATTGATCAACTGTTATGATTATATTAATATAACTTGAAAAATTTTAACATGATAAACGGATGATATGATATTGTAATTACGAAAAAAACAAGATCATATATTTTTATTAATTACAAATATCTTGAATATATGGATAGTTTTTTCGAACTAATTAAACTAATTCATATCCACGGACTAAGAATATCGGATTTATTCGGTCTTCCATGTGCTGCTGAAGAATTTCTCATACCACCTCCTTTGTCCTAATTATTTGATCTTTTCATCGATTTATAGTGCTATCTTTGTTGACGTAGGAGATCACCGGATCTGAACATGTAGTTTCCCACGCTGCAGAATCGTTCTCGAGGAAAGGGGTGAAATTCTTTATGAATTGAAGAGAGTCATATACACTTACTGTTAGAAAAGTCAGTTTACCATCATAAAAAGATCAGTCAGGTGTTGTGCCTCTCGGTGTCGTGTTTTGGTCTCCTCCATAGTATAGATGAACAACAATTTTATCTGAACTTGTACTTGAGTTTGAAGCTTCGTGGTTGGCTGTGAGACTCATCGTCGGCCATGTAGGGACTCTGTGATTGTTGACGTCGGTCTCGTATATTTGTACGATCATGTAATGCCAAGTTGAATATTGATCATCCGTAATCTCATACGGTCTAAAGCCTCCATCTCCAATTCGTGGACAGTATACGTCGGCAATTTTCCTTCCGAATCTTGATCTTCGATACATCTCTGCCCTCTTGTAATCGCCCTGCGTTGCATAAAGTTCGGCCGGTTGGCCCGTTGAATGATAGTAACGAAGAAGACATAACCAATTTTTTTCACAATCGATCTATATATAGTTCAGCCCAAGAGAATCCTCGTTCGCGTACATGATTTCTATTTTGGAGTTCGCTTTGAAGGCGTCGTCCTTCGGTCGAATCCTGGCCATCAATTGGGCGTAAGCATCCTTTAGTAAACGCATCTCAAATATTCTTAACTGTCCACCGAACCAAGAGATTTCTCCCATGGTCAGATCGGACAACCAAGTCCCTCCGACGTGTAGTTTAATCTCTATCTTGATGAAACCCATATTCCTGAAAAATGAGAGATAGAATGAAAACGATAAATAAAACTATTAACAAACGTAGAGATGATGTATGAAACGATAACACATCAGACATAAAAGTTGGAGTCTCCTAATACATAACATCGGATTGCATATTACAAAGTGAAAGATAATTGTAGATTTCATTTATAAGTGTTAATCTTGTGTTTTTTTCATGATCAGATATTTTTTAAAAATGTTGGTTAGACAAACAAATAGATCTTATACTTATGATACATTGATGAATGTTTTTTGGAATGATCGATAAAAAAAGTAGGACATAACTAAAACAACACGATACTAGTTTACATGATCGATGAATATTATGAAAACTACATCATAATCATAGTCCGTGACATCAAATTCCGACACTACATAGTACATGATAAATCATCGTCATAATGAAACTGTAAAATCCAAACTACATCGTCATAATTAAACTGTAAAATCCGAACTACATAATACATAAGTAGAAAAATCAGAAAACTCATCTATACATAATACATAAGTAAAAAATCCAGAGAACTCGTCTACATAATATACAAATGTAGAATAAATCAGTCTCGTCCTCGTCGGCCTCCTCTGACCCTAAACTCTTCCTCTAACCGGGCCGTCTGCATAGGTAGATGGAGTGAACCTATCTGGTGGACCACGATGCCTCGGGGATAAATCATCTGATCTGAATGTCCAGCGTCGTCAGTATCTGCAATATCATCGTCCCCGTCTGGACCTGCAGCCTCAGCGTCACCCTCGTCTTGTTGATGATCAGCTCCTCCATGATAATATCGGACATGAATAGAAGGATCGGCATGGCCCTGCTCGTCGTCCGTGTGCTGGGCTGGCTCATCGTCTAACGATCCCACCTCTGAATCAAAATCCTGTTCAAGCCCATCCTCCGACGCGCTATCTCTCATATGCTGGAATAGATCTATTAGCTCACGAGACTCTCTCATATGCGATGATCCTCCGCGGATAAGAGCACGAACAGTAGTAGCAGCATGGAACAGGCCTCTGACGACACCTGTGCGACGAATCCTAGGAGGACCTATGCGCTGTCGTGTGATCTAATGATACCATAGCAGGTAGCCTGGGGCAGTGGAAGGACCGACCTCAGTCTGGTGACGACATAGCACAAAATGACGTTCTGCGTCATTCCAATGATCGACGTGTGCCTGATGATGACGGAGCCAATCAAAATCTCCCCCTCGCCCACGCTTGGTGAGGTCATGCAACTCATCATGCATGCTGTGTCCTGGTGGGATCGTCTGGATGTGATGAAACTGTCGTGCCGTACGAAATGGCACGTAGTACTCCACTATAGTAAAGTGGATGAGAGGAACATGAGAGAATCAAATGACTCTGTGATGTGGATGAAATCACACATCATTTTATCGTTCTAAACATTTGTTTTTATTCCCTTTGTATTGTCTAAATTGCAT
>JAOVYX010017538.1:0-22030 GCA_035668315.1 Drosera spatulata
TTAGTTAGCCTTGTCATGAACCGGGTTCGTGACGGCATAACGCCACGTGTCCTAACAGCGGAGTTCGGGGCGTTACAGAGAACGATAGAAATTGGGTTGAAAAGGTCGAAGATGCGCTATGTGTTTAGGAAGAGGAATCAGGGAGCTGATTGCATGGTTGTTTGTGCAAACTTGTAATTGCTTACATTTTCGATAACTTGTCTTTGAAATGTTGTATTGAGATACAAGCACTACTCTTATTGTGGTGCTTTTGAACATACCCTTGTGGATACTATATTGTATAACAGATGTCGACCAACTTGTTTTTTGTGTACGGTCACTTTCAGTTCAAGTACTACAACTTTTGTTTTGCATAATGTTTTTATTCTTTCGTGTACTGCATTGTTCATATCGGATATCGCATCTCGATTTTGTATACCGCAAGTTGTTTTTTTGTAGCATATGGTTGATTTTTGAACACATATAATGATAAGGATACAATTCTTTACTACATCTGCTCAAAACTAGAATTTGATCTTGGACATATAGATAATAATTGAATCTCTACATCGCTTTGTGTTAAACATCGTGTGCTTTAAATAATCTAAATAGCCTAAACTTGAATTTGATCTTGGTGTCATAACAATCTTTAAGAAGTTGATACATTAGTACCAATTTGTGCACTTATCGGTAACAACTTTGAGAAAATATAAGTAACAACTTTAACATCTTAGAACTTATAGATAATATATGCATCGGTACAATATGTGAACTTAAAATCTCTAAGAACTTGTTGCGTTATAAATGTGAACTTACCAATACTTGATATTGATATAAATATTGAATCTGATATGGAATTAGTGGATTTGTGGCTAGTTTGATGCATTTTTAATGTTGATCAAAACTTACATGAGGTTACCTGAACTTACAAATTACTTGAACTTACATGAGGTAATGTGAATATGTATCTTGTAAAGTTGATTTGTGAGGTTGACAAATTTCATGTTACCAAATACTAACAAATGTTGGGTTTGATATGTTACTTAAATCAGGTTTGTAATCAAATCTGGTTCATGGAGAATTATGGTTGTTAGGGTTTGTAATCGAATCAAGTTAATGCAAGTACTCTTTTTTAAACCTTGATGCAAATTGACAATGTTATACTATAATTTTGTATAATGAGAATTGCAATGAAACCATTGTATTCTACATATTTTTCCATACTGAACGGTAAGGTTCCACATTATTATAGTAAGGTTTCACATTACTGCAGTAGCCGCTATTAGAGTAAGGTTCTGTGATGAATACTAACAGTAAGGTTCTGCATTACTGCACTAAGGATTCATACTATTGTAGTAACCCTTATTATAGAGTCTCTATTGCAGTAAGGTTCCTCTAGTCTCTCTTGTAAGCATATTATGACTTTCAGCACCATAACAAGTCTCAATGCTCTCAACATAGTAGATAACTCATAATCAATAATCATATATATTACAGAGTGTCATAGTATGATGATTACTTCACAGTAACCGTTAATAAAACATTACGATAATAAAACGTTACTTCTAAAACCCATTTAAAGCATAACCCTGTATCATAGTGCTCCAACAAACAATGTCCTTCTCGACTATCCCGTTAAACACCTTCCTCACCTTTTCTATACACCCGAACTTCAAATACATATTAATCATCCCACACCACACCACCACATCCCTCTCATGCATTTTGTCGAACGTCTTCCCTGCGTTCCCTAATCTCTCGAATTTTCAATACAAACACTACATCCCAGTTCCTACATACACATCCCCATCAAATTCCATCTTCATAATAACCCCATGAACCCAAATCTCAACCCTATGTCATCCGAACTACCATTAATCAAGGCTTGAATACACATTGGCAAAAATGCCAAAGCATGATTCGACCGGTATGAACCACATCAGGACTGAGAGCAATGATGGCCACACCCCCAGTCAACTCCTTCACGACTGATCTACTCAAGCCTTTAACTGCCCACTTGGAAGCACAATAAGGAGCAACCTACGATGACAAAAATAGGTGATATATGTGTAAACATACATCGTTTTCTTAGTATCAGTAACGTATTTTTGTTTCTTTTAGTCTTTGTTTGAGTTGTTTTAGATCTTTTTATTGTCAGAGCGTCGATACTATCGTGTTTCTTGTTTTTATTGCTGGAATGAAGAGTATGACGTGTTTCTAGTTATGAGTTGCGTGGAAGAAGAATTGAAGCTGATTTTCTAAAGTTCTGGTTGATTGTGAATAAGTTAAGACGTGTCTATCGCTGGTTGGAGCTTCCACATCGAAGTATGTAAGTTTTTGATTGAGCACGGGTGTAACACCCAAATTTTCCATAACATATTAATACATGATAACACAAATGACGTCATTGTCACTGAGTCCCAACACCACAAGTAGGCAAAAATTACTTTACCGATTTAGATATAGAAATAAATAAAATCCACTTAGACATAACCAATAATATTATCAAATACAGCGCAAACTTCTCATTTATTACATATTTTACTTAGTTCATAAACCATAATACAATAGATGCACATTAGCATCATAACCTATATCACACCTACCCGTCGTCTCCAGCTCCTGAAAACACAGAGAAGAGAAAAACATAGAAAAATAGTAATCGTAAGCCATATGAGCTCAATAACGTATCGATCCTCTTATCAGGGGTTACACGAGAGAAGAAGATAAGAAAAGAAAAGAGAAATGACCACTTAGGTCCTTTGTTCCAACACTCTCGAACTTTTCATATCAATCCGACATTCACAATTATCATCTCAAAAATATAGTAAAGACAGATAATAGACACCCTCAATGTTATAATTGTGTCCTTGACGAGGCTTATTCAATTTCAACTTATCAAGTTTATTCAGCTTTAGTAAAAAGGACATCCGTGAAAGGGGATCGGCCAAACCGGGGCCCAGGGTCTCTTGTAGTGAGTTTCCCTCATACCAAAACGACCTCACAGGGTCGATGAAAGAATGTCACCACCAAGTCACTGTATAACACAAACGACAGATATAACGCTCTTTGTGTGTTTTATATCATGGAGTTATCTCACCAAATATGGATTTACACTCCTTTTACTCACTCATCCTCTTTGTACTAGAAATCAAGGCATAACACAAACACACACAACATCTTATCATGGCACACAGCAGTTGCATTCAGCATTTATATCAACCGCATTTAGTGACTGCGTCCAAAGATTCCAATGTATATTATTATACTCACGGTATATTAATACGCATCGCCACATACAATAAATCTAAACATTACCTTCTTATTGTAACTTCCTCATACACACGCTCAGCTTGTTCTTTATGTTTCAATGAGCGACATCTTCAGCCCTATAACATGATAGGATTCATATATTAATACATTTCCTTGAGAATGTTTGTTCGTACTTCGTGAAAAACCATCATATTAATATTATGAGATGATGCTAAGCTTTGTACAATCCTTTGATAGTTATTTTGATTGTCCATGATGATGATTTCATATATTTATTATCATTAGAGGTATTTATGAATATTTGAAGTTCTTTTGGGGTCAAAACGATCATTCTCGGTCCAAAAGGTTCTAAGATGGCTTCCCGACCTCTGGAACGGACATCCCCACCACTGGAACGGGTGTGCCAACCTCTAGAACGGGTGTCCCTCCTCTAAAATGAGCGTTCCGGCCTCTGAAATGAGCTTTTTGGCATCTGAAACGAGTGTCCTAGATCCTGTCCAACTTGACCTTTCGACGTATTTAAATCTATAACTTTTTATATACAACTCCAAAAATTATTCCATAAAATTCTACATAAATTAGAATTCATAATATTTCCAATGAATCAAAGTTTCCATTAAAAAACCTTACCAATAATAGCAATTAATTAGTACAAATTTATATTTTCTGTTAGTTCATATAGTTTGACCTTATTTTACTAATTTGCTAATATCTCTACATATAACTCCAAATAATTATTTGTAAACTGTTCTAAAAACTAAACTTCCATACCTTTACAGTGATATAAGGTTTGTCTTATATATCTTACTATATAATTTCATATCAACCAGCAAAGTCATATCTATAATCTATTTTTTACAGATTGATATTTCCCTTATTGCCTTTTATCTTTTTTCCTCTTTGGCTATTAATCAGATCTCAACTTATTTGAATATAATACCCTAATTTTGTTGCATATTCTTATGCATAATCAGTCACCTCGTCTCTCCTCATAGTTTCGCCGCCCGAACCCTAACCTCAATCCACCCCCAAATTCCAACACCATCTTTGCCGCCGTCGTTACTATTGGCCATGGCCAGAACCCTGAATTGGGTCGGAGAGGAGAATGGGGTCGTTGATTATAAGGCCACATGATGTGTTGGAGTCGTTGATGAATAACGGGAGCATCGATGGGCTCAGACTCAGGATCATCAACCAGCTCAAAGCCAATATGAGAATCGATTGATTTTGTTCTATCTCTCTCTCCAATGCTTGTTTTCGTGTTAATATTCATGTTTTACATAATACAAATGATATGTTTTTAAGGTGGAAGGATGCAAAGAGGTGGATTTGGTGGTCGAGGGAGGGTTGAGAGACAAGACGGATTTGGTGGTCGATTGAGGGTTGAGAGACCAACAGATTTGGGGTTTCTGGATCGAGCAGTGTTTGGTGTTTTACATATACATGTACTGTTTGTTATAGGAACAAAGACGACAAAAGACACATGCGTACTATTTATAACAATGCTCACTGAAATACATAGAGTGTATATTGTATTTGTATATATGTGCACTATTTGTTACGGGAACGATGACGACGAGAGACACATACACACTATTTATTCCGATGATCAAACAACGGCGACGAGAACGAGGATTGTTGATGGTAGCTGTTAGAATTTAGGCTTTGGGGATAATTATTGTAATTTGTAAGTTATGGTAATAAGTTATTGTAATCTAATGTAATAAATCATTTTCTTATTTTGGTTGAGGGCAAATTATACCATGATTTGAATTTATGAACTAATTGATAATAAAAATTTCGCACTATGACCTATTGATAATTAATGAAATTAAAAGCAACTAATAGATAATTCACTCGTAAAAAAAAAAAAAAAAGACCATCCATCTTTTGTGAAGGATCTTAGATCATTTGCAAATTATCTGTCACAAAAGTCTAGGTTTCTTATAGTGTTAGGACTGATTGAGTATAAGAATAAAATTTTTTACTTGTCAACAATTAGAATCTCTAAGATGAATTGTTATATCTTTTATATACTACGTAATTTTCTAACATGGTCTAAATTCCATAACTATAATTCAAATATGTTTTGAAAAATATTTTCTTGTTATTTTAGGTTATTTTTGTAGAGATCTAACTAGACCCTATATTTTGTTGTTTTTTCACGATTACAGATCTCAATAATACTCATGGGTAACAACCCATCCCAATAACCCTACAAGTGGCACTTAACAACGTATTTAGCCATAGCATGAGGTGTCATATTAACTCCTATACACGAAACAAACTACTCGTGAGTTTATCGAGTTCGACTCGACTCGACTCAAGAATAAAAGATTACTCGAATAATACGCGATTTTTTAATTCGTCATATAATTGAGTTCGACTCGAGCTTGACTTATTAGTTTGTGAATTTTTGCAATTCGAATTGAACTCGACCCAACTCAATGATTTCAACTATTTTCTTACAAAAGTTTATGTTTAATCATTCATAACAATAAGTATATGAAGTTTGAGAAACAAAGATATGATAAAAATAATATATGATAAAAGAAAAATCCCAATTTATAACAATTACATAGTAATAGTCAAGAGTGTGACAGTATTTTTGTTTGAACTCATAAATTTTTATTATAAGCACAATTGCTTACTATTTTACTAGAAAGAAATATTTATATCATAATTTTTTTATTTTATGAAGTGATGCATAATTTTAATTTGATTGCTTCTATTAATCAACAATCTCATAATTTTTATTTTATAGTCTACAATTAATACACTGACTCGAATATGGCACAAATTCTGTTTTGATTGCTATTCGACAACCTACGCTAGTTCGTCTCGAACTCGAACTCTTTCTACTCTAGTTCGTCTCGAACTTGAACTCTTGATACTCGAGTTTGAGTTTGACTCGAAATGAATAGTAAAAGTTTGATTCGAGTTTGTCAAAACTCGATCCGATTCGATTCGTGTACAGCCCTATCCAAAAACATTCGAATACAATGAAATAATCAACGCAAAATTGCACTAAAACCCCTCTCTTATCTTTTCCCTACCTCATACTCCTATAAATGATTCTAATCATACCTCACTCCCTTATTTGCAATTTACTCCCCGATTTACACAAAATAGTGCCCTCGATCCCATCATTGACCCAAAACCCACATTTCCTGAGTTCCGACAAAAAAAATTCCCATTTCGCACCTCTTCCTTCTTCTATTCCACTCATCAGCCTCACTCCTCTTCCTCCTTGAATGCAATATCACTTCAATTCAATCCATTTCCAAACTTGAATGCAAGTCCATGAAGCTTTTTGTTGGCGAATTCATTGAGCTTGTTACATGAAAATGCAGTAGCAGTGATGCGAATTCATTTAGTTTGTTGCTCTTTAATCGCTTGAATCAGTTTATATTTATGTTTTTGTTGAAGATGAGTG
The DNA here is from genome assembly GCA_035668315.1 of Drosera spatulata. Taxonomy (NCBI): domain Eukaryota; kingdom Viridiplantae; phylum Streptophyta; class Magnoliopsida; order Caryophyllales; family Droseraceae; genus Drosera; species Drosera spatulata. The sequence continues at coordinate 6,689 of JAOVYX010017538.1, forward strand.
AAGTAGAGATTCTGTTTCCTCTCGACATTGAGCTTGTTGCTCTTTGTCGATATGAAGAAGAATGTCTTTCCATCAATGTCCACAAATCGATGAGCCTTGTAGATGTATATGTACAACTCATTAACAAATGCCCTCACATCATCCCATTGTCGGTCACATTGAAGTATCTTGCACCACAACTTCAAGGTCATGTCATGCTCATGGATGATGGAGACGTGACCAACATGTGCTATGTTCACCAATGTGCACATAAAGGAATTATTGAAATGGTGGCTTTGAAGAAGACAGATTCTCCCCCCTTACAAGGGTGTCTTCATCCAGTGTTCATCAAGAAACAAGGTAAGAAGTAATGGAAAAGGAGTTCATTTTTGAGTTGTTTTCGTGATTGAGTTTGCCTCGGTTGTTTAATAGGATAAGCACGCTATAGATATTGTGTATTACTGTATTGACATAAGCATCAAAAGTATAAGTTAAAAATCTCACAATCATATTAGACGTGTTGCAGTATAGATTTTGTAAGTAACAGCATATGAGACTTGAAAAGGAGAAAGAAAGTAAAGATCTGGTATATTACAGTACATAACAAAGTATATGCAGTATAAATAAGATGTCTCATATATAAACTTAATGGTGTTGCATTATAGATAATGTGCCTAATTATTTAATTTCAATTGTTCTTTTTGATTTGCAGGGCTTCACGTGACGGCAGTGAAGCTGCACTTACTGCTCCAAGCAATAAGAACGTTTCTATTGACACTTGGCGTGATTGTATTTGAGGACAAGGTCAGATCTTTAGTGATGCCGAGGAGCTTAGAATCGCCGTTAGAAACTATGTGATTGGGATAAACCATGATTTCATCTTAAAAAGAAATTATAGTGAGAAGGTAATTGTTGGTTGTCTGAACAAGGCTTGCAAATGGCGTGTGTATGCTTCAAGGTCCAAGCAATCAAGAGAGTTCTCTATACGTTGTTGTAATCTAACACATCATTGTGAGATTGGTTTTTCTAACAGAGGACACCCTAAAGCAAAGTTGGTGTGGATTTCAAATATTGTGAAGAGAAAGTTGAGACAGTCTCCTAGCTATAGGCCGGTTGAGATTGGGGGCGATATTCAACAAAATTATGGTGTTTAACTTCAATATCATCATGCATGGCGTGGAAAAGAAGTTTCATTGGGTGAAATCCATGGTAAGGCTAGATGCTTGTATGATCAGCTTAGATGGCATTGTCATACCTTAAAGGTCACTAATCCAGGAAGCCTAACAAAGTACGAACTCGAAACAGGCACTTCACAATTCAAGTGTCTGTTCATTTGTTTTAAAGCATGCTTGATGGGTTTCATGAGTGGCTGTAGACCTACTATTTTCATGGGTGGAACGTTTCTCAAAAGTAGGTATCGAGGCTATCTCTTGAGTGTTACAGCTAAAGATGCAGATGGTGGGATATTTTCTATAGCCTTTGGTGTTGTTAGTGCCGAAAACAATGAACTGGGAATGGTTCTACATGCAACTAGTGAATGCACTGTTCCCCTTCAATGGTGGAGATTGGCTACGATATGTATTCTTCTCCGAGCCTTTCCATTATGCTTTTCTGGTGCTCATCATTCGTATTGTCTTCGTCACCTTGTTGACAACTTCAAGAAAGAGGTTGAATTTCTATATTATTTCATACAGATCTTAGTAGTTGATGACTTTGGAGATATGATTCTTAATTGGTTTGTATTCATTGCAGGTACTTACAAAGTATCCTCACTTGCACAAGAAAAATTGGTACACTATTTTCAAGAATTGTGAATATGCAATGACGATGGATGAATTTAAGATGAACATGGACAAGATTTTTATTGCGATGTCGAATGCTCAAGAGTTCATTGTTAACTTGAATCCAGAGTGCTGGTCGAATGCTTTGTTCCGTGGTTATCGTTGGGATACAATGACTAATAATTTGACCGAAAGCTTCAATAGCTGGATTCGAGATGCTCGTCATCTACCGATCACAGCAATTGTAGATAAGATTTGTGTATAATTCATGAAGCTCATGTGCGAAAGACAGGAAAGGAGTCTAGATGACAACCTAGTGTTGTGCTCAGCATAACAAAAAGAAATGATTGAAGCATATAAAGGAAGTCGTGAACTGAGTCTTGTTCATGCAAGTCGTGCAACATTTGAGGTGGTTGATCAAGAAAAAACCCATGGTGTAGACTTGATGGCTAAGAGTTGCAATTGCAGAGCGTGGCAGGTTAATGGAATCCCTTGTAAACATGCATGTGCATGTATTGAGGCAAATGGTGAAGCTTTGCATAGCTATTACGATAGCTACTTCACCATCTAGAGTTATAGGAATACTTACAAGAAGATCATAAATCCAATGCCTAATCAACCGCTCAGACATGAATTCTAACCCAACCGCAACGAAGTGTCAATAATCCCTCCAAATGTTCCTACATAGTCCGAACGTCGCAGGACAAGAAGAATTCCGTCACAGCTCATGTTCTGTCCAGTAAAATGTACACGATGTAAAAGAAGCGGTCATAATAGAAGAACATGTCAGAATCGCATTGGAGAATAACCTCTTGTTGTATTACATTGTTGTGTGACAATGTATTTTAATGGTAGTATTTTTAATCTAGTGAATGTATCGTCATACTGTTGAAACATGATCATTTACTCAGATGATGTTTCCTACACGATTTGTTGAAGACAATGCTGTTTGTTATCGATGATGTTATATAATGTTGCAGTTCAATGGGAATTTTTGTCGAACTATTGTAACTCTTTGAGTCAATGATATTCGATAAGAAGTGAGATCTTAAGATGTTGCAGTATAAATTATAATCTCCATGGTTAACCTTGATAATTGTAAAGATTACTATACACAACATGCAATAATTTTAGGTTCACAAAAAAAATAATTTTAGGTTCATAAAACATGTTTACGTTCATGTTACACATCATTTTATTGCATGGTCAGTAGATCTTGCACATGTTTAATAGATGTTAACTTCATAACTTGAGTACAATCATCACTTCTTCATTAGTTCATTAGTTCATTAGGTCATTAGGTCATTAGTACAAACATCATAAGTTTCCTATTATTCCATGTCTAGTTCATTAGTTCATAACAAAAGACACCAATAGTCTCATCACTTATTATGTCTCGTTAATCACTTATTACATGTTTAGATGACGACAAACATCACTTATTATGCCTAGTTCATCAGCTTATAACAGTAAAATTGACAATGCAGTATATGATGAAACAGCAACCTATAGCTTCCTAATGAAAATACAGTATACGATAAAAACCACATCCTATTGCCTCCTAATAAAAATACAGTATACCTTAAGACTTGTTAGGTTCATCTGATCGACATCGAAGTAGAGATTCTACTCAATGTAGTATATGAACTGATCTAAAGAAAGCGACCTTGTCTACACGATCAATCTGACATTTCAAAGACCGATTTAGCTTTGACTTCCACTGCTGCAGGTTCGCTCTCTTCGGTGCATTTTTCCTATCTTGGACTTGTTTTGCTATATGTCCCTGCTCAATAACATGTGAAAAATTTAGTAAGAAAGGAAGAAATATGTCATCGTAGTTAGTAATTGATGGCACCTACCATCAAATCGGTTCGTAAAAAACTACATCCATTTTCTTCACACACCATCCGTAAAAAACAATTGATAATGTTTCCATTTACTGCAGAGTTGTACAACACCAACAATAGTTCTTTGCAGGACACTTCGTCTTCATCCGAATGATCCCAAAGTATAGCGCTATTATATTCACACAACTATTAAAGTATTACATTTCGCCAATACACATACAAAACACCTTCAATATAATAATACATTCTCAAATAGGATGTTATTTACCTCTTATCAATATCGTTGACAACACGTAGCAACAACCTTCTATCGCTTTCCTCTTTCAGCTGAAATTCACCACTAAACAACTCTGTTTCTCCTCTTGTCTTGTTTTCTTGCAAATTCACGCTTTCTTTGATTCTTCCCTACCTCACCCTCCTCCTTAACCATACCCTCACCCTTTTTCTCCGCCTCAACCACCCCTTTCTCAATGTCAACCTCACCTTCTCCTACCCACTCTATTTTCTCTAACGAACCTTCGTCGTCTTCCTAAAGCATCCTCAAGGTTTCCTTAATCAAAGAATTAGCTTATAACCGTTCACTCTCCTTATTCTTCTTTCTTCTTCTCCTTCCTCTTCCCTTTCCCCTTCTCTTTCCCCTTTCCCTTTCCCTTTCCCTTTCCTTCTCCCATTCCCATTCCCTTCATATCATCCTCCATCACACAATACTCCATCACATTGTCCTCCATCATATTAATCTCCTTCACATTCTTCTTTTCCTCCTTATTGACATCCTTTTTCTCCACTTTTTTTTTTTCTTCTCCTTCGAATGATTTTTGGCTTTGGTCCCGAGTTGAAATCTCTCCCCAACAAATCTAAACACCTAACAAGTCTAGTCTCCTATCAAAATAAGTAAATAATGGATATAAAACAGATTGCAGTATAACAAATAAAAATAAAGGAAAATGAATTTTATATTCAAGGTCTTCATATCTGAATTGCAGTATAGGATATCATTTTGCAGTATATGTAGATAAACTTGAAATAAACAGAATAAACAAAAATGAATATAAGTACATATTTTTAGTACAAAAATTTTAAAGAGAGGAACACACCAAAACATGTTCTTTAGGAACATCTATTCCCAACAACAGTGTTTTCTCGTCACTTGAAGCTACGAATTCCAAGATTTGATGACCAACTACTTCACCAAGCAGCTTGTTTGTGGCCTCAGGATTTGAAGAGGCCTTTTTATCTTCCTATCGAAACATCCGAGGCAACCTCACAATCTTGGTCGGCTTCAATATTGTACCATCAAGGTGCTCATATGCCCGAACCTAGCATATAAACAACAACAGATACAAAGAGTCAGCAAAACAGGTGCTCGTACAAAAAATAGACATTCAACTGAAACTCTACAATGAATTATACAAAACCATCAAATGGTCATACACAACCAAGCCCCAAGCATATTTCCAAAGGCGGTCCACGTCATCAACATAAGCAAAGATAGAACTATGCGTGTACTAACTCGATTTAGGAAACAATATACAATTACAAACATACAATATAAATAACCGAACAAAATCCTGCGCTTTCTCTTCATCATTGGTGCTAGCTAACAAAATTAACTTATCCCACAACAACTTTCGCTTAGAATTCTTCTCCGAATCATTAAAAAACCTAGAAAACGTAGAACTCTCACAACATCCCTTCAAATTAACCTGCACTTCGTGCTCTCTCAATCCGACAATCACAAAAATGTGGGACTTTTTCATTTCGATAAAGGTATAATCCACACCTATCACCATTCCAGGGGGATTTAGTCTAAACCTAGAAAGTATCGCCTTTAACCTAGGTGTACTAATCCTCAAGTTTAGTGTAAACAGGAAATGACCGAAAGGGGTTGCATTCACCTTACTGTGTGGAGCACCTACTTCATTTGTCCGTGGAATAAAGCAATGGAGCACCTACACTGCAAATCCAGTGGTCTCCTTCTCACCTTCGATGTGGACGCCCCATGCATATCTTGGACTTCCTCCAATGTCCCTAATTTCTCGCCTTCTTTACTTAGGGTTTCACTTGCGACATCCATAGTCGTCGAAGCCTCTGTTGTCGGAGTCTTCTTCTTCTACGCGCTTCGTTTCAACCTTTGGTGTGTCCATTCATCACGAGGAGCTTCAATTACTTTTTTTTTTCGATGTTTTTCCCTCGTCTCGTCATTTGCTTTGATTGAAGATGTGTGAAAATGTCACAGGTGATGGTGGATTTATTAATAATCCTCCCAACGATGGTGAGGTTGAGAGTCAAAGGATGATGGAGAGGAAGACGATGCTGAGGGCGGTGGTGAGGGCGGTTGATCTTCGTCGCTGGAGGTGGAGAGGTCGAATGCTTTCAAAGCTTGTCTCTTTGCACTCTTGATCTATTTCTAACATTTCTAATATGTAAAGTAATGCAAAGATAAATTAAAACACATGATTTTATACTGATTCAGACACTCGTTATCAATTGATCAATGAGAGCTTAGTCTAGTCTTCCCTTGGTGACTAGTGTAGTCAAGCCAAGGGGTGAGTTTCTTCTTGTTTATGGCTTACAAGAAAACCCCTTTACAAGTGCACAATTTGTTAAAGGTTAAGGACCTAGATCCTTGCACAGATCCTTCTATGGACTCTGCTCCAGCTTCTTATTCTTCAGTGCAGACTAGTGAACTCTCTTCTTTCTAATTCTTCTTATTAGCTCACTTAGACAATTGCACAATGATTTCTAGTTTTTCTTCTTTCTGAGAGAATTCAAAATATCATCGTCCACGCGTATATTTTGTCCTCTGAGCTCCTGTGATCCCCTTTTATAGGCTGAGAGGATGAGAACCCATGACTGTACTATTCAGATGTTGACAGTTTTGTTTGTTTGCGTACAGTGACCCCATCATTGGTATTGACAGATTTGCTTCACTTTTCTTATCCTAGTATAAATTTTCCATACCTCAAATCTTCAATTTGACTAATCCTTCAATCCTTGTCCAACCTTGCAATCAGCTCTGCTGCATTCATTCTGCTGCAACTTAGTCTGCACCCAGTACCGTTGAGACCTCGTCTGCACTCGGTCACTGCTGCAACCTCGTCTGCACCCAGCACTGCTGCAACCTTTTCTGCATTGCTGTGTTGGTCCTTGTCAACAAGATTGATCATAGATCCTAAAGCATTTGTAGGTCTTTTGCTATCCATGTATGTCTTAACTGCCTTGCTAAAATCTCCTTGTAGTAGTCTACATCTGGTGACCCATAGTACTCTCCATCTATGACCGTTTTCTCTTTTGTATCAAACTTAAACTGCAGATTACTAACCTGATTTTTTAACCTAAGCACACAAAGTACATCATGGTTTAATTCCTAAGTTTTGTTCATCAATTTCTTTGCAAATGAAGGGATTGCACATTCCTATCAATCTCCTGCTAAATTGATGCTAACAAAACTTCTAACTAATAAAACAGCAAAATAACTACTTGCATTATCAGAAAAAATTTTAGAACCTAAAGTTACAACTTAGCAAAGAGTTTACCTATGTTGTTCTCCTCCTCTGCTATGCTTTGGAGGGTAGTCTTCATGTTGTCCTCCATGCCTTCTCTTCTCCCCCTGAGGCCTTGAGGGCTCTTGTGAAGGCTTCCTATACTTTGCTGACCTTTCTCCTTCTGCTGCATCTTAAGGTCTTCTTTTGAGCTTTGCTGCTGTTTCTGTTTCCTTCCCTTTTTCTGGAGCTTTCTCCCCCTTTTTATTAGCGTCTCCTGGAAGAGCTGTTATGAGGGCCTCTACTGCAATTCTGAGAGCTCTCAGCTCCGTGGAGGTGACCTGTTAAGTAGCAGTGGCTTTTGCAGTCTCAACTTGCAGTTTGTTTTGCAACAAGCTTAGTCTTTCGTCATTATTGAGAATATGCTCCTTAAGTTGCCGTTGAGTGGTGTGAAGTGAGGTTTGCAGTCTGCGCAGATCTGCTGAATGTTGACCCCTTACTTTGTTGAGATTTGAGGAGCTGAGTCTGTATTGTTAAAGATTACGGGCATGCTATAGACTTCTTGATCCAGCTGTCTTACCCTGTATTCCATTATTGTCTCTGAAGAGAATGGAGAGACCTATTGTGGCTGTGTGATCCCAGCAATGGTTGTGTCTCTGACAGTGGAGGCTAGTCCTTCATGTGCTGTTGTCAACTTTATGTCTTCTAATGCTTGTCTCAGACTTCTAGATACGGTTTGAGGTGTCATGGGTATATTGAAAGTTGTACTATACAGTAGAGCTTGTGGAAATCCAACAGATTGAGGGTCTACCCAAGTCTATATTAGTCCAAAGGAGGATGTGGGAGTGAACACCAAGTTCAGAGGTGATATGCCTTGGGGTTGCATATGTTGCTGACTTGTCGGAGTGTCACTCATTAGGTGCTCCTTGAGTTCCTGAAGCGTCATCGCTTTGGAGGATATGTCTTCTACAATCTGCCCTTCCGTGACTGCTGAAGTAACTTCAGAGCCCTCATCTTCAACTATAACTACTTTCTCTGTCTTTGTTGGAGTCCGGTCAAGGACTGTGATCTCTCTGAATGTTTCTTGATGAGTGTTCTCCTCCTTTTCTTCAGACTGCTCTGCAGATGGTTGAATTTCTTTAGCTGGTGTAGTCTGCTCAACCTCTGCTACCCATTCTTGAGGTTGGCTCTACTACTGCTGACGCTTCTACTGCTGGTTCTTCTGCTATCTCTACTGCTTTTGGCTCTTCTGTTTGTTCTGTTGTCTCGGTTGCTTCTGGTTCTTTTGTTTGTTCTGCTGTCTCGACTGTTTCTGGTTCTTCTGTTTGTTCTGCTACAGAAAGCTCTGTAATGCTTTCTCTGGCAACTTCATCAATCAATTCATCATCATCATGACTTTCTTTATCTTGATGGTGGTTGCCATCATCATGATCATCATGATCTCCGGAAGATGGTAATCTGCCAATGGCTGGTCTTGACAGATAATCATAGATCTCTAGGGTTGCTGCTCTGACATGTTTGTCCATCAATTTTTTCAACTCTGCTTCCACCTCTGGTGTATGTGGACAAACTCCACAGCTTGCAGTTGATTCTGTTTGTGCCTCTTTGTCCTTAGAGTTGAGTCCATGATTTCTAAGGCTCCACTGAAGAGGATATATGGTTATATGGGCCTCTTCTTTTTGATAGACTCCTTTCTTTGGATAAGTATGAGCTGCTCTATCTCAGCTTCAGTCATATTATCTACAATGCCAATCTTTGTCCTAGTTCCATCAAGATTGATTCGATATCTGGTGGTAGGTCCTGATGGAATCAACTTTGGCCTCCTTGCTGCAGCTTTCTGCTTCCTCTTTAATGGAAGCTTATGTTCCCTGATGAACTCCTATATCATGGCTTCCCTTACAGGTTTGTCCAATAGTTTATCTATCCTTGATCTTTACTTTGTCACCTTTTCCTTTATTGCTTAGACGGTCTACAGAGCTTCTTATATTTTCTTGTTTTCTGCAGCTCCTGTTATGGTTGTTGTTGTACCCCAGACTTCCGATGCTATTGAGGGGTATTGTGCTTCAACTCCTACTAACTCCATTCTAGCAGTAGAGATGGGAATGAGTGCAGTGGTATGATTCCACCTCAGGTGCAGTAGACCTGATTGCTATGGAGACTACAGTAGAGGTGCTGATGTCTTCTCAGGTTGGCCTCGATGTCTTCTTTCTCCTTCTTGTCCATCCTTGAGCACTTAGCTCCTATCTGAGCAGTGTCATAGGTTCTTTCCTAATTTCCAGGCAGCTCTGCTGCGCTTCTAGGATGAGTTATTGGAGATTTTCATTAGCTCTTGCTTTGAGGTACTCTAATGCAATGTTTGCATCATGGAATACAGCTATTTCTGGCTCCTTGGGAGGGATGGCCTTTGATGATGTCTCTCCTTCATTGGTTGTAAGAGGAATCATTTCTGACTCCACTGTTGATTCCTTTGCTTTTTTTGACAAGCCTACTGGTTGCTTCCTAATTTTCTTCACATCAATTTGTTTTGCTATAGTTCATGGCCTTCCTCTCTTATCTGAGAGTTTAAGCTTTTCTTTGAGGATGATGCTGATGACTCTGGCAAATAAAAGTTGTCTGCCCTCTACTGCTCTTGCCAGTTTATACATCAAAAGTTTCGCCCAGTTGATTTTGTGTTTTATTAGGATTACACACATGATCTCCTATTGATCAGAGGTGATTTGATCCTTTGAGAATTCTTTGGACATGATGGCCTTCTTGACCACCTCTGCTGGCAGCTTATGTGGTTTTGATAGGTACTTCTTCATTGTCCTGAGCCCTTCCTTTTGATGTTCTTCGCTCAGCATTACATGTCTACCTTCTTTCACCACTGAGGTTGGGATATTTCGAGGTCCTTCGTTTGAAACTTTCAACAGTTGTTCAAAGTCCTTGGGAGAAACAGTGATTCTAATCTTATTGTTGGAGGTGTATGTGATGGATTCGAAGTTGTCTCCCATCTTCGCCTTCTCTATAAAATCTAGCACTTTTTCATCATATATCCTGCTAGTCCTCTCGCATAGGTATTTCAACCCAGCATCTTGTATGAGTTCTGCAATTTCTTTGACTTCATCAGATTCCCTTTTTAGTGTTTCGAAGTCCAAGATAACTCTAGTCTGCAGCTCTATCTTCTTCATTGGGCTTCTTTGTTCTTGATCTTTGTTGCTTTTGGATGGTGTGTTAGATGAATTTGATCGTTCGTGAAAATTAAGAGTTAGAAAACTCGAGCTAGGGTTTTCAGTAGAAAGTAAGAGAGTTTTAAAATTCTTAGAGAGAGAGAGAGAGAGAGAGAGTAAAAGAATTTTGGGTTCAAGAATTTTGCATATTTATACTTAGTCGAAAGTTACTGTTCTGATTTTTTTTAAAAAAAATGATGGTTACATGATTTTTCACTATTCCAATTATTTATTTGACTGTTGCGGAAATTTAGGTAAATGATTTTGAAAGCTATTTCCTTCTAAAAAGAGAAATGTAGTAGAGGAAAATCAATGCTAGTCTGTATCTTATATGTGCAATAGAGCAATAGAGCACTTTTGGCCATTTACTCATTTAAATCAATCATACCCAATTCATCTTGAAATTGGATAAATTTACACTCATCGAGAGATTTTGTAAAAATGCCTCTAATTTATTTTTGAGTTGGCATATATTCCAATTTGATATGACCTTTTTGCATATGATGCCTGATAAAATGGTATCTGACATCTATATGCTTGGTGCTTGCATGAAAAATTGGATTTTTTAAAATTACCATTGCAGACATGTTGTCACAAAATATTGGTGTTTTTGAAAACGAAATACCGTAGTCTGCAAGTTGTGACCTCATCCATAGTACCTATGCAGCATAGCTTGCTATAGGTATGTATTCTGCTTCTACAGTAGAGGTTGAGACAGTGGTTTGTTTCTTTCTAAACCAGGATATCAATCTTGCACCAAGAATTTGCCATGTTTCACTTATGCTTTTTCTGTCAACCCTGCAACCTGTGAAGTCTGCATCTGAATATATAGCCTGTTAGTATGAAATCTGATTTCCTAGGATACCAGACACCAAAATTTGGAGTTCCCTTAAGATATCTTAGGATCCTCTTTGCTGCAGTGTAATGGGATTCTTTGGGATCAGATTGATATCTTGCACAAACGCAGACTGAATATTGGATGTCTGGTCTGCTTGTTGTTAGGTATAAAAGTGATCCTATTATGCCCCTATACATTGTTTGATTTATTCCACTCCCGCTCTCATCCTTGTCTATTTTTGCAGCTAAGCTCATGGGAGTTTTCATGTGACTTGCATTTTCCAGGCCATATTTCTTAATTATATTTTTCAGGTATTTAACCTGATTTATGAATATTCCACTATTTAGTTGTTGAACCTGAAGACCTAGAAAATATTTCAGCTCTTCCATTAACCTCATTTGAAATTTTGATTTCATTAGGACAGCAAATCTTTCACACAGCTTATTATTAGTGCAACCAAATACAATATCATCTACATAGATTTGCACTAAGAGTGTATGCTCCTTATATTTCTTAAGAAATAGAGTGGTATCTACCTTTCCTCTCTGAATATCATTTATACACAGGAAGGCTAAAGATCATACCATGCCCTTGGAGCTTGTTTTAAGCCATATAAGGCTTTGTCTAACCTGTAGACATGATTTGGATGTTCAAAATCTTCAAATCTAGAAGGATGTTTAACATAAACCTTTTCTTGCAGCTTTCCATCGAGGAAGGTACTCTTTACATCCATCTGATAGACTTTGAATCCTTGGTGTGGCAGCATAGGCAAGGAACATTCTTATAGCTTCCACTCTTGCAACAGGGGCAAAGGTTTCATCAAAGTCAATCACTTCTTCTTGTGAGTAACCTTTTGCCACTAGCCTAGCTTTGTTTCTGATAACTATTCCATTTTCATCAGTCTTATTTCTGAACACCCACTTGCAGCCAACAACTGAATAGTTTTGGGGTCTAGATATCAGATACCACACTTCATTTCTCTGAAATTCATTCAATTCTTCCTGCATGGAGTCAATCTACTTTGAATCACTCAGAGCTTGATCTACTGTCTTGGCTTCATTTCTGATATAAAACATGCAGACAGGCATTCCTTGGTTGTTGCTCTTCTAGTCTGCACTGGTGCATCTTTGTCTCCATTGATGACATCTTGTGTATGTGCCTTGATCCATCTTCTTTTATCTTTCTGTTAATCAATAGTGATCTCCCCAGTTGTTGTAGTATTGTGGGCTGCTCTGGCTCTGCTGCAGTGATGTTTTCCTCTGCATTTGCAGACTGCTCATTCTTTTCTACAACATCAGAGCTCTTGTCTGTATCCTGTTCATCATCTATGCATGCACATTCCTCATCAATAATATTAGCAGTACGAATGGATACTTCAGATTCATCGAAGAAAACGTGAACTGATTCCTCAACTGTTTGTGTTTTCTTATTCTATACTCTGAAAGATATGCTAGTTGTGGAATATCCTAGAAACGTTCCTTCATCTATCTTAGGGTCAAATTTTCCTATGTATTGTTTATCATTGTTACGAATGTAGCATTTGCATCCAAATGCATGGAAGTACTTGACTCTTGGTGTCTTTCCTTTCCATAACTCATAGAGAGTCTTCTTATATAACATATGTATAAGACACCTATTTTGAACATAACACGTAGTGTTTACTGCTTTAACCCAGAAGTTCTTAGGTAAATATGCATTAGCAAGCATTGTTCAGGCTGTTTCTATGAGTGTCCTATTTTTCCTTTCTGCTACACCATTTTGTTGTGGTATCCTAGGTAATGAGAAGTTATGTTTAACACCATGGTCATCACAGTATTTATCGACTCCTACTTGATCAAATCCAGCGCCATGACCACTTCTGATTGTGACTACTTCGTTCCTTTTTCATTTTGCACTTGTCTCAAGAACCTAGTCAGCAGACTATAAGTTTTACTCTTTTTGTGTAAGAATATTATCCATGTATATCTTGAGTAATCATCTATATAACTAGGGTATATTTCTTTCTATTTAATCTTTCTACTTCTACTAGACCAAAAAGATCCATGTGGAGTAGTTCGAGAACTCTAGTTGTTTCTGATGAGTTTATTGATTTAAGACTTGCTCTAGTCTGCTTGTCTTCTTGGCATGACTTACATAGCTTGTCATTCTTAAACTTGATTTGAGGAAGTCCTCTTACTAGGTTTTCTGAGGATAGCGTAGCTATGATTTTGAAATTTAGATGTGCTAGTCTTTTATGCCATATCCAATTTATATCTTCAGCATCTTTAGTATAGAAACATGTAATTTGTGCTGACTAAGATAAATAAAGTCTACTTTATAGATGTTTCCTTTTCTGGTTCCTATCAGTTTGTTTTCTTTGGTGATTTTATCTTTTACTTGGCATGAATCATGGGTAAAGAAAACGTCATAATTCTTGTCACATAATTGACTAATGGATAGCAAGTTGTGTTCTAATCCTTCAACATAAGCTAAATTTCTAAAGATTAGGGAACCTGTATCAAGGCTTCTATAACCTTTAGTTTTACCTGCCTTGCCTCCTCCAAAGAGGACTAGATGTCCTTCTTCTTTTCTGTATTCTCTTAGTAGGCTTTTGTTCCCTATCATGTGCCCTGAGCATCCACTGTCTAGGTACCATGTGCCATCTTGTTGTTCCTGTAATAAAGGGATGAACTCTTGTACATGGTATCCACAAGTATGGGTCTTTACTTGTTAGTTTTGGGCACCACCCTTGAATAATATTTTTGTGTGGTGTCCAACGATCAAATGCTTTGTGACCGGATTTGCCACAAATATAGCAATAAATCCTTGGTCTCACTACTCTAGGTAATCTGCTTGAGTTTTTCCATTTCCTCTGCTGCATTCTACATATGCAGAAGGGTTTCAGATATGGTCTTCTCCATTCAGTATTGAAAGTTTTGTTCCATACTGAATAATTTGGTGTATATTGAGGCTTGTATGACCTTTTGTCAACTTCTATCTTATAATTTTTTACTGTATGCATTTTGTGGTGTTTTGCACTCGCTTGTGCTGCTATTTTGCCCAAAGGCTCAACCTCTTTGGGTTGAACAACAGAGATTTTATTGCTTTGCTTTCCTTTTCACTACAAAAATCCTGTATACTTTGCGACGGATCAATTCCGTCGCAAAAGGGAATATTCCGTCGTAGGAATATATCTACGACGGAATTTCCGACGGCACTTTCCGACGCAATCAATGGCGTCGCAAAAGCATTAATTTGCGCCGGATCCGTCGCGAACAAAGCTAGTTTACGACGAATTGACTTTTTCCGTCGCAGAATGTAATTTCTAAAATTTATTTTGTTATGCAACGGAATCCATCACAAATGGATATAAATGTTCTTTTAATTAATTACTAATATAAATAAATAATTAACTAAAATAAAAATAATTAAAGCCATTTCCGATGGATTCCGTCGCAAATATCATTTACACTCTGCGACGGAATCCGTCGCATTCTTGATTCAATTAATTTATTTCTAAAAAGAATTAAATAATGAAATAAGAATACCTATGTTTTATTGAGACGGAATCCGTCACAAAATAAACATACTTTGCGACGGAATCCGTCGCACAATGTGAATTTTTTTTAAAAAAATAGATAATAATTATTGATATTTACCGAAATACCTATTTTAAATTACAATATCACGAATAATTACTCCAAAAAAACAAACCAAAATCGTATAAAATGTCAAAATACATTTCAAAGTTACATTACATTATTCAATTACAAGTTTACATATACTAATGGCCGGCTAACCTGGGATGTCGCTGCTTTGGAGGGGAGGAATCATCGTATGAACCAGGAGGGAACCTCGGCGTGTCAGTGCCAGCCTCCGCCTGGCAGGTGGAATCCGGATCAGCGCCCATCTGCCTCATCAAAAAGGCAATCTGAGCCTGCATCCGTTCCATAGCCTGCTGCTGGGTGAGAACCTGCTGCTGCAACATCTGTACCTCCTAAGAGACTCCAGAGTCATGAGCAGACTGTGACTGTGACCTGGAGATCGTAGACAGCTGGCTCTTCTGGTAGAACGAGGTGGCAGCCGACCCAATACTGTAGACCCTTCCCTTCTGTGGCCGTCCGACCTCTATGTACGTCTGGGAAGCGGAGCGGCAAGCTGCTGCTGGGAGGCCTCTGGATCCAAAGACGAATCCGCCTGTGACTCCGAAAGCTGAGCGAATCGCTC